>SNQJ01S0117656.1:0-14349 GCA_010110895.2 Picea sitchensis
CTTCATTGATTGATGATCAAGGAGAGCATGTTCAGATTCCTTCCATAGATTATTTTTCTCCAAAGTATCTTATAGAACTGCATGAAGACACCATCCTTGACAGGAGAATGAGAACTTCAAAACGAGGAAATGTGGAGTATCTTTGAGTTGGTCTTAAAGGGACGAATCCAAGCAAGGCCAAGTGGATTGAGGTTGGAAGGGTGAGGTAACTTTACCCTCATCTTCACATAGACTGAAAATAGTCTTTTGTAGGTCCAAAAGCTTCCCAATAGGGAGGTGTGATCAGGGGATCAAATTTTTCTCAAAAATTCACAGTGCTTAGAATCACTTCAAACTGGACGAGAGTGTAGGCCTCATCATTGCGAACCCAACGCAACTCATTTTTTCTCAAACAGATGTCGGGAGCAAGACATATTGCAATCTGTTCATAAAGTCAAATAGGCAAAAAAAATGATGCTAACTATAAAGTCTGTACAGTCCGTACAGGCTGACGTGGCAGGGCCGTACGACCGTACGCTGACATGGTAGAAGTGACATGGCATATGATGATTGACAGGCATGGTCAAATCAGACTGCGAAACATGGCACCCCTTTATTGGATTTTGATTGTTATGTAAAATTATGTTGGAGTCTGTGGGGTTCAACTCCCAGACCTCCCCACCGCATAGCTTTCATAAACTTCGATCGACCAATGGGTTACACATTATGCCTTGTAATATATGTGAATTTAATTGTATTTCAGTTCGAGTTTTGTAATTGTTGGCAGGGGGTCGGGCAGGGGCTTGGCCCCGGCCTGCGGTCATTTGATTGCATATATGACCATACCATATATGGTATAGCCCGACAGTTGGTTGACACAGAGTTTATAATACATAACCCATGGTTCTATGTTATATGCGATATGCCCACAACCGGAGCATGGGGGAGTTAGTATGGTTGGCACGGTTGTAACCGTTTGGCCCTTTTTGCCAATGCGCGCGGTCGTATGGACTCCTATGTGCCCAGGTGCTAGGCGGTTAGGGGCTGGTGTGCCCATAACCGTCCTACAGTTTGCACCATTGGCATGGTTGTGCCCGATGTTGGGTTTTTACACTATTTATTGCATGTGTGCCAGGTTCATTTGACAAGGGTGCATTTTGTAGATGCAGAGACAACAAGCTTGAAGGGGGGACTTCCAGGGGGACTAACTTCTTCGTTTTTCGACCGATTGAGGTGCCGAAAGAGCCCAGTTGAGGGTTTTTGGATGCTCTAAAGCCATTGGAGAAGTCAATTGGTCAGTTTGAGCATTGTAAGGCATGTTTTTTAGCACTTTGAGAAATTAATAATAATGATCCATTGGAAGCTGGACCAGGAGATGTAGCCCAAGAGAGGGGTGAACTCCTTTATCAATTGTTCTGTTTATGTGCTTATGTTCATTGATTATGTTGTTGTCTATGTTTATTTTGCATAAGTAATCCCTTAATTTATGTGTTGCAAAATTGATCCATTTTCTTTAAACAAATAACATTTACATTGCAATAATTTCAAGTATTTCAAGTCTTCTTCATTTTTAGATCAGTTCGGGAGGACCCAGGGTCTGTCGTGACCGTTAGATTTGAATAAGGGGCACAGGTGTTAATGGCTCGATGCCTTTAGTCTTCACAATATTTCACATCAAGTGATTCGTACGTTGGCCCGACTAAACTCCCGAAAATCAAGGTTGTGACATGATCTAGACCGTAGATATAAGGATTTACTGGGACCCCTCCTTTACTGTTGATTTGACATGGGTGAATATCAGGAAGAGGAAATGGAGGTAAGCCAACCTCCAAATTCACGAAACATGAAATCTTGATTCGTGAGAGAGGAGATCTGGGTCATTGAATCCATGAGGGTATGTGTCAGCACATCAGAAGATCTAGAGGAAGGTGGAGGTTGAAGTATTGAAACACTCGAAGCCTGAATATCCGAAGAGCCATGAGTCATTGATATGTGAGGAGACACTTGTCAACATATCTTGAACATTGGGGAAAAGCTGAAGCGGGTTTTCATTTTAAGAACTGAGATGGCTGAAGCATGAAGACCCGAAATCTCGAAGTGATTTGTAGCCGCTGGATCTAAGAGGAACATGGCGTAGATCCATACACTCCGGTAAAGTCCTGAAGTAATCCTCGATCGTTGGATTCATGGAAGACACACGTTAGTGGATATTAGACTCCAGGTAAAATCCATTAGGGAAAAAGAGGTTTGAGATTTGAGATATCAGAAGTTCGGAGACTCAGAGGAGATCGCGACCACTGATTGAGAAGAGGGTCGTTGGACCATTGATATGGGTTGAAAGGTCAACCACCTAGAATGAAGGCAGGACCATTGATTGAGTAGGATAGGTGTCCATAGATCGTCAACTTCAAAGGATTGAAGTAAGGAAGGAAGATGGGTTTGAGATTTCAAATTACCAGAGTCTAGAATTGTGAAGAGATATAGACCATTTATTCGAAGGAGCAGACCTAGTCTATAGATCCGAGAGGCACAGATCTGAATCATCGATTTAGTTTTTATCATCAATATCGTGAGATCGACGATCTCATAACATTGTGGGGAAAAGAGTTGTGAGGCGTTTAAGATATTGAGGGTGATCATGGTTTCATCAAGAGGACTCATGGAGGTTGTAATAGCATTGAGGGCCCGAAAGTAGTTTGACTCCAAAACTCTTGTGGTCATTCCTGCAATCACGTGGTCATTTCCAAGGTCATATCAAGAGTGCGCTTATCAAACAAAAGGAGCTAACGCCCGACACTCTAAGTTTTCACAGCAGGGCGAAAGGGAAGGTCGCGGGTGCCCTTAAATCTGCACCAAGAACCAAAAGGTTATGGGTTTAACTATTGAACGATACCATCAAGGTCTTGGAGAAAGGTTTGGCTTCAGAATCAGAGATCCTTGACCAGGAGGTTGGACTAGTTCCTTGACCTTCCAAATTAGGAACCATGAATGGAGATTATGTCCTTTAAGAAAAGAGAAAAATTGCATTCCTCGTCATGGGTGTGTTACAAGATGACAGGTGCTTGAAAGGTGTCTCTTCACTGGGCAGGGATGAATTTTCTTCTTAGTGGTTAAAAGCACTTTAATTATGCCTGGGGGTTGACTTCTTAATTTTCATAATAAAATTAGGGTTTGACCAATCCGCAAAAGGGGATTTGGTCAATTATAATTACCCACATGATCAATCCACAAAAGGGGATTGATCTAATGAATAATGAATCAATAATAAATAGAATCCTATTTACATTTACAATATTTCAATAGGAACAACACAATAGAGGAAACTACAATAAACAAATTATACCTTTATTGATAGGAAACAATGTTCACTTGCCTCTTCGAGGGGGAAACCTCTAGTAGATAAGAGGTCTATTACAATAATTCTCATGAAAAAAATTCTCATTCCCTTGACTCCTATTTATACTAAATCTATCAATCCAAAGAAAATTCTAGAGGAAGATCTTCTAGAAGAAGAAGCTTTTATTAGGTCTTCTTACATTTGACTTATTCTTCCTTATTACTAGGCCTTATTAATATTGTCATTTACTACATGGAAAATGTATTATTCTACCTATGTGAGGGGTTAGGGAGGTTAGTTCCCTAACATGGTCTATTACAATTTTTCGCGAAAAAAATTTCATTCCCTGACTCCTACGAGACGAATTAATTAGAATGAGAAGACTGATTGATTTTGATGATTAGAAGGATGAAAGATTTGATTGATTTGTACTGTATTATTTAGATATTAGTTTGATTTGATTTCGAGACAGGATAATGTTTAGTGGATTGATTTGATATTCTTTCGATGATTTGATTTCGATAGTGATTGATGTTGAGACTACTGTGAAGAAATTAGAGGATTCTTTTCTTTCATCTCAATGAGATATTGATGGTGATAGTTCAAGTGTTAGTGTCACCATTGAGACCTTAAAAAACAACCTTTTCTTCAAGGATATAGATGAGGAAATTTCTACAGAATGGTAGCAGGCTCCCAGGTGGGATCAACTAGAGTTGTATCTTTCCAATGGACTAACACTTCGTTGATAGTGAGATGACAGATACAATGCTCATGTTGGTCCAAGACTACTTGTGGAAGAAACCAGATGGATCCTTCTTCATCCAAATCGAGAAGATTGGTTTGAGTTTGGCAGATAGTTCATGTTAGCATCGAAAGTCACCTCTTGATTGTAGGGGAGGTAAGCCTAGTACCCATCGGTGTTTGGAGTGGATGTTGGTTTAAATGTGGATGGTCGATGGTTGAAATTCAACAACATGAAATATGTTCAACACAGAACTGGACAAGAAATGCACAGGGAAGTGAGGGCCACATTAACTTCAGTCGGTAAATTGAGTTAAAGTGAGAGCAGAGGGAAGAATTAGGAGAAAGGGTGAAGAATAATTATCTGGACATTAGGCCTTCCAGTAGCTCAAAGAAGAAAACCCAAGCTCAAGAGCATTATTGAGCTCAAATTAAGACACAGAAATATGTCTACAAGGGACACAGTTACAACTGCAGTATGATCAAACCTTCATCATCCTACAACTGCAACAGCTCGACTGGATCCTCCATGCCCGAGACATTCAATGTGATAAGGAAACATATACATAGTGAAATGAATAAAACTTACCACAATACCACTATAATCAAACCTCCATTGCAACAGTATAACGATCCTCGACTGGATCATCCATGCTTGATTGTTTTAAACAACTTTACAGACAAAATGAAAGAGAAAGGAAGACAACTTCTATTAACATGAAAGTCTCAAATTGATTACATAACCAGAGAACAACTCTAGTGGAACAAAGTTATAGATTGGGAGCTATGCTTAAGAAATGACCTTTACAAAATCCCATAACTCCACATATATACTCAAAATAAATCACAATCCTTAGCAAAGGCGTGCTCAAACCATTACATTGAAGGCTCGGCCTCTGCATCTTCTTCTGTCAGTCTGCACCTGCATTCTCCTATCAAACGTGATCTCAGATCAATATGGGCCCTGCAGAAAAACTGGCCCGCAAGGGTACCACAGGCTGACGGTCTGCCTCCACTGCCAAATTTTCCATGCTTTTCATTTATGGGGTGAGGTGAGGCTTCAACCACCTCCCCCCACTTTTCTTTACTTCTTCATCGGGATCATAACAAGGTTGATTCAATTTGGCACTTGGAGAACGTGGTGACCCCTTCTGCGGAAACAACAACATTTTGGCCCTAGGCATAGCTCACATGAACTCTTCACTTTTACCTGCATATGACCTCGGTCCATGAACCAATTCCTATCCCCTAATAAATTTTGGGATTTCACATTTAGGGAGTCTTCACTCCATTTGATTCCCAATATCCTGATGCTCAAACTCGCGAAATGGCCTCTCTCAAATTGATGGTTGTATTTGCTATGCGTCTGATGACCACAATTGCATCCCGGAAAACCCAGTCACCAACCGATAAACAAGCGCTTACTCTTCTTTGTGGCCCTGCTTTTCTATATGACCTCAGGCCATGACATGGGGCTCTATCCCTGAATGTTTTTAGGACTTCGCTTTTCGGGGAATTGAGGTGTTGCTTCCTGTCAAACCTCCGATTTGCAAAACTGTGATTTCAAGATTTCTCATTTTGCGAAATTGCATCGTGCTCCACGCTAAAACCCCAACTAGAAAAATAGCAAAATCGTTAATTTGCTTCCATGTGCCCCTTCGGTTTGGATGACCCAGATCTTCTTCGCACTTTAGGACTCGAGGGTTTCGCACCTCCCTCACTTCAAAATTCCTGAAGTGGCATTCTCTGCTATCCTGATATGTACGTGCCTTAGCACAATGCGCCCCAAGTTTGGATTAAACACAGTTGTGGGTTTTTTAAGCCCCCTTATTTCTCATTTGTTCATCCAATGGCCAAATCCTAAGGGAAAACACTCCCCTGCAAGAATATGTGATAACCATTCCAATCACCTTCTTTAATGAGGAGACATGAAAAACAAGATGGAGCTTAGAATGGATGGAAAAAGCTAAGAGATAGGCCACCTATCCCATTCGCTTGATAATTGTATAAGGAACATAAAATTTGGGCACCATTTTCTGACAATGGTCGACCTTGAGTGAAATATGCTTATAAGGTTGTAGTCAAAGAAACACCTGGTCCCCTTCAACAGATTGATGTTCTGAGCGACCTTGATATGTTTGTTTCTTCATGTGATTCTAAGAAATAACTAAATTCTCTTTGAGGGTATGGAGAATATCCTTTTGAACTGTAAGAATTCGGTCAACCATCTAGACCTTCGATACACTAGACATGTATGATAGAACTGAAGGTGGATTTTTTCCATATACTGCTTCAAAAGGAGTCATGCGAGTGGTTGTATGGTAAGATGTGTTATAGCAAGATTTGCCCATTTCTATCTTGCACAGAGGGCCTTTCTCCATTTCCCTTTGCAGACTTATCATCCCCTTTTGATGAATCTAGAGCTAAAAATATACAATTTTCCACATATATGCTCCCTATCTACTATGCAAGATGATTATATGCTTGTTGATCCACTACAACCTGGGTACATCAGGATTTGTGCCATAAAATAAAAAATGAGGTCGGGTTTCCATGTCACGACAGGAGATCTCTGATCCTTGTCCTTCCATATATTGGAAACTTTCTGAATCGACCCTTTATCTAGGGGTAACCATTAAACGCATTGATTCTTCTGTTTAGATGCAAAAAACCTCAAATATGTTTACAAACACTTGTTGACAAATTGAGTTTGACCATCAGTATGGGGATGGTAGGCGGTGCTGAGATGCAATTTTCTTCCTTGGATCTTGAACATTGTTTGCCAAAAATTGCTGGTGAAAGTGGGATATCTGTTAGAAAAAATAGAATGAGGCATGCCATGAAGCTTGAAGATATGATCCATGAATATTTGAGCCACAATGGAGGTGGTGAAAAGGTGTTGAAGAGCACATAAATGAGCATAATTGGAAAGAAGATCAACTACCACCATGATGACTGACTTATAGCCCGATTTAGGTTAGCCAACAATGAAATCCATAGAGATATCTCTCCAAATAGCGGGTGGGATCGAAAATGTTTGTAGTCTTCCCGAGGTTTTGATTGTTTCTCCCTTGTTGCATTGAAAAACATCACATTCTTTGTAATATTATAGATATAATATAGTATGCAAAAAATAAATATTTAACAAGCAATGGAAGAAAAACAATGATATATACAGAACAATATCAGAATAATACCAGAATAACACCAGAAAGAGCACCTTTATTAATGATAGCAATGTTCAGTTGCCTCTTTGAGGGGGAAACCTCTAGCAGAGCAGAGCTCTATTACAATAATATCCAATACAAGAATATCCAATTCATCCTACTCTTATTTATACTAATTCTACCTTCTAATGAAACTTCTAGAGGAAGAAATTTCTAGAAGAGGAATATTTTATTAGGTATTCTAACATTGAATTATTTTCCTTTATTTATTAGCCCTTATTAACTAATGTCAGGCTTTATTACATAGAAAACATATCCTACCAACTAGTGAATCATGGAGAGGGTTTAGGATCGGATCTGAACATGCCCCCCCCCTTCAAAATCATCCTTTTCCTCAAGGTTGCAAGTGCGGAAACTGCTAGAGTATACTCGTTGGTTCCTAAGTGGCATCATCTATTGATGTGTCCTTCCAATGGATCAACATTTCTTTGATAGTTCTACCATGCAGCTGAATTTCACGGTGATTGAGGACTGTGTCTGGTTGGATCCAAAGAGAAACTTCATCATCTAATTCTAGAAGTATGGTTTGGACCCTACAATTTTGTCTCACCACTTTCTTCAGAGAGGAAACATGGAACACCGAATGAATTTTGGATGTCGCTGGAAGGCCCAGTTTTTAGGCCACTGAATGAATACACTTGATGATTTGGTAGGGCCCATAAAACTTGGGTGCCAACTTGTGATGTCCCTAGGCTTTGAGAAATTTTTTCTTGTAAGGTTGGAACCTAAGAGACACCTGATCGCCTTCCTGAAAAACCCTTTCTGAATGATGTTGGCCCACTTGTTTCTTCGTGCGATTTTGGGCCATGTGGAGGTTATCATTCTGAGCCAAGAGGGTGGTTTTGCAACCTTGCAACATTGTATAACTGGATTAGACCTTTGATGTGCCTAGAATATAGGTAGTGATGGTAGGTGGGAGTGTTCCATATATGGGGTCATTTTAGTGGCCGTATGATATGAAGTATTTTACCACCATTCTGCTAAGGAAAGCCAATGGACCCACTGGTGTTGTTTGATCGAAGAAAAACACTACAAGTAGGTTTTCAAACATTTTTTTACCACTTCCCTTTGGTTTTCAGACTAGGGATGATAGGTTGTTCTCATGTTCAGTTGGATGCCTTGCAATTTAAACAACTCTGTCCAAAATGTTCTTGTGAAAGTGGGTTCATGATCAGATAAAATAGAGGTGGGCATTCCATGTAACTTGAACATCTTATCAAGGAGAACTTGTGATACTAGTGCTAGTGTGAAAGGGTGGGGTAAGGCACAAGAATGAGAATACTTACAGAGGCTTTCAACCACCACCATGATGACAGACTTGTTACCATCTTTAGGAAGTTCCACTATAAAATCCATGGAGATTTATTTCCATATAGAATATGAATGGGTAGGAGTTGTAGGATGCATGGAGACTTGATTGTTTCACCTTTATTACATTAGCACACCCCACATTCTATGACAAAGAAAAGGATATCCTTCTTCATGCCTACCCCAAAAAAATAATTATGGGCACAAACATATGTCTTTTGGAAGCCTGAGTGACCCGCAATATACAATGAGTGCAACTCATTTAAGAGTCATGGCTTGAGTGTTGAAGAGGGTGAGAGAACCAGGCGATAGTTATATCTGAGAATATTGTCCTACCAAGTGTAGCCGATGGGAGGATTAGGGTCCTTCTGAAGGCGTTGAATTAACTTGGATAGAGTCGGTTGTGATAGACACTCTTGGCTTACTTCTTCAATCCAATCAGGACTAATGAAGATAAAGAAAAGAGGGAGTCATCTTCCTCATGTTGGTGTGATAATTCATTGACTAATATATTATATTTTCCCTTTTGTATATAATTCCATAATCATAACCCAACATTTTGGTCAACCACTTATTTTGTTTTGGGGAGGGTAATTGCTTCTCCAAAAAATATTTCAAACTATGATGATTTGTTTTGATCTGAAAATGATGTCCCAAGAGATATGGCCATCATGTGTGCACCGCATGGATAATGGACAACACTTATTTTTCATACGTAGATCTTACCATATTGCGGCCACTCAAACCTTGGCTAGTAAAGGCCAAAGGTCTACCATCTTGTGTGAGCACTATGCCCTACTAGTGCCAGAAGCATATGATTCCATCATAAACGTTTTGTTGAAGTAAGGAACTACTAGGACATGAGTAATGCACATGGACCTCTTTAATTATGTGAAGGATTACTCAACCACATGTGTCCAATGAAATGCATTCTTCTTAAGAAGTTCGGTCAATGGATTAGAAATTTTTCCATAATGGTGGACAAATTTCCTATAATATCATGTGAGAAAAAAAAAAACCTTGGGTGCTTTAAGGTATTGGGTCGTGACCATTCCTGCATAGATCGTATCTTTTTGGGTTCCACTTTTACCCCTTTGAAACTGAAAATGTGTCCCAACTATTCCACTTCGCGAGATCCAAATGAACATTTGGTATTTTTGACAAACAATTGGTTTTCATGTAGAAAGTGAAGGAATTTGTCCACATGAAGAAGGTGGCTATCCCAAGTGTGGCTGTAAATGAGGATGTCATCAAAGAAAACGTAGACAAACTTCCAAAGGTAAGGTTTCAATAATTTATTCATGAGACTTTGGAAGGTGGGTGGGGCATTGCAAAGGCCAAAAGGCATGACCAAGAATTCATATTGTACTTCATGAGTTTTGAAAGTAGTTTTCGAAATATCTGCCTCTTTCATGCGAATCTAGTGAAATCTTGAGAGAAGGTATAATTTGGTGAAAACATAGGCACCTTGGACTTCATCCAACATATCATCAATTATAGGAATGAGAAACTTATCTCTGATGGTTAGTTTATTCAAGGCACGGAAATAAGGTCACGTGCACCAAGTACCTTCTTTCTTTAAGACCATCACCACTAGTGAAGAACATGGGTTGGTAATGGGGTGAATTACCCCGCCTCTAGTAATTCATGTACCATCTTTTATACTTCAATTTTCTGAGCAAATGGATATCTATAGGGACATACATTGGGGGGTTGGCTACCCATAAGGAGAGGGATGCTATGATCATGTTCACCCCTAGAGGGAGGTAATGTTGTGGGAATATCAAAGACCTTGGGGTACCTGTCCAATATGAGTTGTAGGCTAGGAATAACTACCCGAGAGGCCTGTTTAGCGACCTGGATGGAATTAAATTGAGAAATCAAATCATAGTTTCCTTTCTTCAATATTTTTTCCATCCTGTGAGAGTTGATAATTTTAGGAGAGTCCGCTTGGAGACCTCGAAGGGTATAGGAGTGGGCGTCTTGGGTGAAGATCATATATAATTTTTTATAATCCATTATGATTGGCCCTAGAGTGAGAATCCATTCCACTCCTAATAAAATATCACAACCACCCATGACAATAGAGAAAATGTGGGTTTTCAGAGTATAATCACTCATTTGTAGCTTGAAATTCTCACAACGACCCCCACACTTCATAGTACCACGATTAGCGATGAGGATTTGAAAATTAGAAACATGGCAGAAAAAACAATAGATCTCATTAGCAAGCCTATGATGAATAAAATTATGGGTTCTACCACTATCAATCAACACCACCACCGACTGATGTTTGATGTAGCCCTTGAGATTCAATGTCTATGGGGCCTAAATACCTAAGAGTGCATGAAGAGATATGATGGGTTCTTATGGTTCCACAAGGGTTACAACAAGAGCTTCAACGTGATCACTTGGTGGAGACACCTTTAATTCACGAGCCTCATCTTCTGGGATGTCATTAGAAGGATATGAAGCGGATGCATCAATCTGAAAGAACTTTTGTTTTCAACATTTATGCCCTAGTGAATACTTTTCATCACAATAGTAGCAAAGTCCTCTCTTTCGATGTTCTGTCATTTCATTTGGAGTACCTTTTGGACCTTCAATGTTTGTGTCAATGTTGGGTGAGCCCCAACTAGAGGAATGTTGAGAACTAGAGCCTTCATGGGTGGGGGATGAAGGATGGTCTTTGCTTCCTTTGATAATTGACATGCCTACAACCAGGTAGTAGGATGATGCATGCTCACATGAACCCGGATAACTTAGATTGTCTTAGGGAGGGAGAGGTTGATTTTGGTTTGTATGGTAGCGGGGATGGAGTCCTGATACAGGTGGATATCGGTGGCCACCTACCTTTTCCAACTAGCACAAAACATTTTTCTAACAATTTTGGTAATTTACTATTTTTAGCAGTTTTTTCGGGTCCTGAAACTTCCAAAGCCATTTTGAGGCCCTAAACGAAATTTTTTGGGAAAACAGGGAGCAACATGAAATTTACTTTGATGTTTCCCCCAAAATGAATCTCCTCGAAGATACTTTTCCAATGGGTTATGATGCGCCTAAAATGAAGATTGTATGCAAAAGTTACGACCCTGGGAAGTTGATGTACTAACTTACCCAAACGAGGCCCACATAACTTTTGGTGCTTCATCTCCTAGGGTTAGGTTTTTGGATGTATAGGGTTTTTGGCATTCCTATTTATTGTAAAAAAGGCCTTCAGAGAATCATTGTAATAATTTTCTTGCGAATGAGAGCAACCGTCACATCTCTTCTTAGAGATAAGCCGCCACCATTCCAGCAAGCTTGTTTTCCTCTGCATTTTACAGTTTCAACTTATTTCCTTATTGAATAGAAAACCAATTTTACTGTATCTTTGTTATTTTGTGTTAAGAACCTATTAATAATCTGTATTCATTTCATTCTTCTCATAAAATATGGATCAATGGTATCAAAGCGATCTTCTCCTTTTCGTCTTAATGCATGTCCCTAATGAGGTCAAAGTACAAAGAGATGGGTCTCGAGCTTGTTTATCTTGAGGAAAAAATCTCTCGCATGCCCAAGCGACCTCTCATGGTAGGAGAAAATAAATATGACAGGATAGGATATCCTTTCAAAATGTTGCTTAAGAAAGCCCTCATGAAATAGAGGAATGAGATGATGGATAGTTTCACGCAAATCCTTTGGTGGCTACCAACAGGTTGTTGGAAATATAACTAAGAGGGGGGGTTTAATCAATTATAATATAAGCTTGAAACTTTTCTTGTTCTTCTCTGAATATTTCTAGATTATTATTTAATGTGTTACTGATAACTTAACATGCATAGATATACAATATTTGATCAATCACACAAAATACATAAAGACACGGATTTTCATGGGAAAACCCATAAAGGGAGAAAACCTCTTCTTCTTCGGATGTCAATCAACATCGAACCTTCATGTACATCATATTCTTTGAGCACCAACTCAAATATGAGGCTACAACCTCTAATAGCAAACTACAACTTGCAGAGAGAACCAACTCTTGGATTTCGCTAGCACCAACTAGATGGAAGCACCAACTCCCATAATATATTCTAGCACCAAATAGAATTTAGAGGACTACAATCCTCCCTTGCACCACCCTACCACCCTAATTGAATCTTACAAAACTTTACTTACTCTCTTTGTCTCTGATCTCGTCAGTTACAACTCCATGTCTCCTATGCCTTCTTCAACTTCTATGCTATGTTCCACTTCTTCATCTTTCTGCTTCTATGCTCAACTCTTTTTCTTCTTGCACACAACACCTTTGTTCAACTTCTCTTCTCCCTTTTATGCTCTATGTTGCCTCTGCATACTGTGCGTTGCATCACTGATATTCACTTCAGGTCATCCACTACATCTCCTTCTACCCCCATCCATAGCTATCGAAAAACATAATCTCTTCATTATTCTGAATGTATTTCTCATGCCAAGTCCTCTGCATGATCATCATCACAACTCTTTGTCTTCTCTGCTGGTTATGCTGAATCTCTTCATAATCAATGGTTGTTATCCAAATATTATTTGGCTTCTTTGGAAGTCGCAACTCTTTGTCTTCTTTGGAAGTTATAGTCAGTCGTTTTGGCTTTTTTGGCTTCTAAGCCCCTTCCTTCATGTGATCACCGATGGTGACCACATGCCTATTCAAAAGGCACTTCCTGATCTTGGTCTAGCGAGTGCTAGCTCCATTTTTTGATATGACCTTGGGCAATGATCTCATGTGACCATACGATTTTGGGCATGTCCAAAGGTGGTTTGAATCAAACTACTTTTTTCCCCGCAATTTACCTCGAGCCTCCACGTGTCCTTTCTCCAAAACTGCGGTTTCGATTGTGGCCCACTCAAGAAAAATTAAGACCCGAGCATGTTCTGGCCCCGCAATTGAGCATGACCATTGATCTCCAATCCATTGGCGATGCCACTCAATCAACGACTGCTATCTTATTTCATTTCGAACTTCCACACGCGATCCTAGATCTCCATGATCCTTCGATATGTAGCTTCCTTCCAAATCAATGGCTATGATTGATTTCAACCTTTCGGTCTTCGGGAGTTTCAACTCTCAAATCTTGCTTTTCCCATATGAAAATATTTCAGAGTGGAATATCTATTGACAACTTGTTGACGGGCGAAATTGACCGTCCGTCAACTGGGAGAGTGGAACTGGTTCGGGGTTGTCTAAATAACCCAAGCCGTTTGGAATGGACCACCCTGACGAGTTTAACGGCTCTGTTGGCCGCTCTAAGGTCTTCTAAGAAAACCAAAGAGAAAAACTGATCTGAGCTAAGTAATCTAACTAAACTAATAAACAAATCAAACTATCTGAAACAAACTAAAAGAAACTAAATTAAATACAACTAATGAAACAAACTAAACTAACTAACTAAAATAAAGGAAACTAGAAACTAATAAAGAAAAGAAAAGGAACTAAGATACTAAATATATACTATTCTAACTATTCTATCTACAAACTACAAATAACTCAAATCAACTATCTAATTATCAGCTATAATATTTCTTATTCACAAATGTACACTATGAACAACCTACAGATTTGATTAAAACCTGCAAAACTCATATATATTCTGCTCTAAGACAGCCAAGGATCTCTTTTGATTTTTTTTATATTTTATGAAGAAGAAACAAACATTACTGAAATTAAACAATCTAATATATTTACTGAAATTAAACAATCTAATATAAATCTAATTAAACTTATATCTATATTAAACT
>SNQJ01S0117656.1:24832-52492 GCA_010110895.2 Picea sitchensis
GACTCCTTTTGAAGCAATGTATGGACATAAGCCACTGTTAGTTCTCTCATACTTACCGGGTACCTCGAAGGTCCAAGCGGTTGACCAAACACTTACAGTCTGAGACGATATCATTCGTACCCTTAAAGAGAACTTGGTCATGGCCCAGAATAGAATGAAGCAGCAAGCAGATCAAGGTCGCTCCGAACGTCAATTTGTAGAAGGGGATCAGGTGTTTCTGCGATTGTAACCATATAAGAAAACTTCCCTCAAGGACGAACAGTGTCAGAAGCTAGCACCCAAATTTTATGGCCCTTACACAGTTCTCAAGTGTGTGGGACAAGTAACATATCAGTTATCTCTACCCAGTCAGTCGAAGCTACATCCTGTTTTTCATGTTTCATGCTTGAAGAAGGTGATTGGAACTAGGTGCCAAATTCAAACCAACCTTCCAGAGTTAGCTGAAGAAGGATCCATTTGGCTACAACTAGAAGAAGTTTTGGACCAGCAGGAGCGTCGCTTGCGTCAGAGAACCATCAAGGAAGTGCTAGTACAGTGGAAAGATATGACTCCAGCAGATGCCACTTGGAAACCAACTACCATTCTGCAGCAATTTCCACATCTCAAGCCTTGAGGACAAGGTTGTTTTTAAGGGGGCAGATATGTTAAGGTCCTAACCCGCACATAGGTATATCAATGTATTCGGATGTAATAAAGATCAATATTAATAAGACCTTTCAATAAAATAGAATAAGGCAGATGTAAGAAGACCTAATAGAAGCTTCCTCTTCTAGAAGGATCTTCCTCTAGATGCTTCTCTTAATAGACATATTTAGTATAAATAAGGGTCGAGGGTATGGAAACCCTAGATTGGAGATTATTGTAACAGAGCACTGCTCGACTAGAGGTTGCCCCCTCGAAGAGGCCTGTGAACATTGCTTTCTGAATCAAAGTTCTTTTCTATTGCTATTTCGTATATCATTTCTATGTATTGTGAAGATTATGCTGGATATTTTACTGTTATTATGCCATTTCTAGCATTTTGTTTCTGTTGTGCATATTTTATGTATCTGGTATCTTGCACTTATCATGTCCTTCCACTTTAGAATGATATGATGACTAAAATTTACTCTGGCTCTTATGCTCTCCGGACTTCGGTGATTTCAAATCTAAAACTCTACTCCCTCCTGAACTCATGATCTACTGACACGTATCTTTTGATGCTCAATGAACCAGATTCTCCTCCTGGTGATGAACAATCTCAAATTACTTCGAGACTTCGTAACTTTGGTAAGTTATCTCTCCTGCATGCACAAAGAGTTAAGGATCATGCACCTTGATTTGATCAAACAGTTGTTTTTCCTCTGTATCAGTGATCCAATGGCCACTATCGCTCTTCCTCCCGAGATTTTTCACCTTCTGCTCCTTTGACTCGTTAAAGAGTTAGTTTGACACTTAGCCGAATTTTGGATCTGTGCACTCCTTGCATATCTTCTGAAGTCCGAATCTTCGAACTCTCATCGTTGATTTCATGTTTTCCGTCGTCGATGTTGTTCTTTCCATCAATGAAAAACACACTCTTCTTGTAAAACATGCCAACAATCTCCCCCTTTGGCATCGATGGAAACCTTGAAAGGCTACACTATTCTTCTTAGACCTCTAGCTGCAGCATCCAGACCACACCTTTTCTCTCCCTTTGACATCAATGTCAAAGAAAACTGAGAGTGACTATGTTCTCCCCCTGATCAGAAATACAATAAGAACTCTCCCCCTGATTAGATATAGTATGAGCACTCTCCCCCTGATCAGATAGACTATTTTAACTTGATAACAGGGTCAAGCCCAAATTCTGGCGTAGATACTCAAACTGAGATTTTGCAAGTGGTTTAGTGAAGATATTAGATACTTGATATTTGGATGGAATATAATGCAAAGAAAAAACAATGTTGGTTACCTATTTCCTCAAGAAGTGATACTTGATGGGTATATGTGTGGTCTTGGAGTAAAATACATGATTATTTGACACACTAATTGCACTAGTATTATCACAATGAATTGGGATTGGTGCAGTATACTTTACCTCAAAGTCTGCAAGTTTCTGAATCATCCACAATACTTGGGTACAAAAAATGGCAGCTGTAATGTATTCAACTTCTGTAGTCGATAAGGAAATGGAACCTTGCTTCTTTCTCAACCATGCTACAAGAGAATCTTCTAAGAAGAATGCACCTCCACTCATGCTTTTCCTTTCATCGATGCAGTTAGCCCAATCAACATCTGAATAGACTGATAATTGAAAATTTTGATTCCTAGGATACCATAGGCCATATTTCATTGTTTCTTTCAAGTATCTGAATATTCTTTTGACAGCTAGAAAACGACTTTGTTTAGGTGCAGATTGATACCTTCCTACCATTCCAACAACATGCATTATGTGTGGATGAGATGATTTGATGTACAATAGGCTGTCATATACCTATATGAACTATGATCAACATCAGGTGAGTCATCATCCTTTCTTAACTTACATATAATGACCATAGGTGTGCTCACAGGTGTAGAATCTTCCATTTGAAACCTTTTCAACATTTCTCTTAGATATTTCTCCTGAGAAATAAATATTCATTCAGACCTCTGAGTAATTTTCAGACCAAGAAAAAATGACACTTCCCCTATGATAGACATTTCAAATTCAGACCGCATGGCAGAAACAAACGATTGTACCAATGAAGCATTATTGCTTCTGAAGATGATGTCATCTGCATAGACCAACACAATGAGGAAATCATTATCCTCTATTTTTATATAAATATTGTTGTCAAATGTTCCTCGCTTGAACCCTTTGTCTTGAAGATACTTATCCAATATGTAATACCAAGCATGAGGAGATTGTTTCAACCCATATAAGGATTTCTTTAGCTTGCAAACAAAGTCAGGGTTATCTAACTATTGGAAACCCTCTAGTTGTTCCATATAGACTTCTTCTTTTAGATATCCATTTAGAAAAGTTGACTTGACATCCATTTGATAGACTTTAAACTGTTTATGACAGGCATAGGTAAGAAAAATTCTAATAGCTTCTAATCTCTCAACGGGTGCAAATGTTTCATCAAAATACAGTCCTTCTATTTGAGCATATCCTTTGTAGACCAATCTAGCCTTATTTCTCACAATATTTCCTTTCTCATTCATCTTATTTTTGTATACCCATTTGGATCCTATTACATTTTTATTTATTGGCCTAGGTATGAGTTCCCAAGTGTCATTCTTTTTAATCTAATCTTGTTACTAATTCATTGATTTTAACCAATTTACATCTTTATTGGATTCATTAAAGTTCTTGGCTTCCATCATGGATATGAAGGCTATATGTGATTGCTCAGTGTCTTTGACTATCCTTCTCCTGGTTTGTACACCTTTTTTTTTCTCACCAATTATCTGACTTTCAGGATGATTCTTTTGAGTAATTATGGAGGAAGGATTTGATGTTGATTGTTGTCCTGACTCTTCTTGTCTGGGTATCTCTTCTCCTCCTGATTCATCATATTCTTGTGACTCTGATATTTGATGTTCTTCATTTTCATTATTCTCCTCATCTTTTTCATCTGACTCTATGCTTATTCTCTATTGATCTTTAACAGGAGATTCTTCATCAATTCGAACATCAATACAGTCTACTAATTTATTCATTATTTTGTTAAAGCATATGTATCCTTTACTCTTCGTTGTATATCCAAAGAAGATACCTTCATCATCTCTACCATCAAATTTTCCCAGATCATCATCATTATTTTTGATGTAGCATTTACTTCCAAATACTTTGAAGTGCTTGATTGATGCAGGTCGACCAAACCACAACTCATATGAAGTTTTATCGTTGTCTGGCCTTAGATGCGCTTTGTTCAGAATATGAACATCCATGTGAACAACCTCCACCCAAAAGGTTTATAAAATTCCCCTTTCACTCATCATGGCCCTTTCCATCTGCTGAACTGATCTATTTTGGCGTTCTACAACTCCATTTTGGTGGGGAGTAACCAGAATAGTATATTCTCTTTTAATTCCATGTCTGTCACAAAATTCTTTGAAATCTCTTGACAGGAATTCTCCTCCTTTTTCGGAGTGAATTGCCTTTAACTTCCTTCCTTATTGATTCTCAGATAACTCCTTAAACATTTTGAACTTCTCAAACACATCATATTTTTCTCTTAGAAAGGCAACCCACATAAGTATGGAGAATTCATTAATGAACAACATAAAGTAATGTTCTCCTCTGGTTCCTTCTTTTTGCGATGGTCCACACAGATCCATATGAACAATTTTAATCGGTTTCTCTGAAGATGTGAAACTCTTCGATTTGAATCGAGCACGAGTCAGCTTCCCCGTTTGACAAGATTCACATACAAAGTTATGAGGCTTAGATATTCTTGGAAGATCTTTCAAAACACCTTCATTATTTAGTTTGACAATATGACCAAAATTTAGGTTTCCAAGCCTTCCGTGCCATAACCAACTTTCATCAAATTTGCTTAAATGGCATTTCTCCTTATCTTCCTTTAGAATATAGACATTATTTTCAGTTCTAACCCCTTTTTCAATCATCTCTCCTGTGTTCACTGAATTTATTTTACAATTCTTGGCAGTGAAAGTGACTTCACATACTCTATCACACATCTAACTGACACTAAGAAGATTTTTCTTTAAACCATCAACAAATAACACATCTTGATATTTTATTCTTCCATTACTTAAGCTTACTAGACCTTTACATTTGATCTTTCCTGGAGCATCATTTCCAAAAGTCACACTTCTTGATTTACTTTCTTTGAGTGATAGGAACTTACTTTTGTCACCTATCATATGACTGGAGCATCCGCTGTAAATATACCAAGGGTTATTTTGTCTTTGAGCTGAAAATACTAATCCACACTTGTTATCTTCATTCTTCTTCCCAATCTTGATGTTTTTAGCTCTGTGATTTGAATCTGGCTTATAGTTCTTTAATCGACAGTCTACATCTTTATGTCCATAATTCTGGTAGATGTAGCATTATGGTTCATTGAATAAAGGATCATAACGAGTGTTATTCTTAGTATGTGCCTTTTTCCCATCCATCACATGATTTCTAGTATGTGGTTGTTTGTTACTTGGCTGTCTCATTCTTTGTTGTGGCAGATATTTATCCCTTGACAATATTGATTGCTCATGTCTCAATCTTAAAGAACAATTTATAGCTTTGTGGCCAAAGTGAGAACAGTAAAAGCAATATCCATAGAAAAAATCTTTGTACCTGGAAAGTGGCTATCTTCTTTGAGCAGGTCGACTTCTTCCATGTTGATGATTTCCTTGAGTAGAGGGTGTATTATTTATTTGTTTTACAGATTTAGTTCTTGTACCTTTTTCTTCACTCCTCCTAGGCAGTTGATTATCTTCCTTTGTTTATGTAGGTTTGTTGTTGTCAATGGTTGTAGATTTGACAAACTTGATGGATTCTTTGTTGCTTCGTTGACTACTACTTGATCCCTCTTCATAACCCAAACCAATTTTCAACGTTGAATTCCTTTGTTGATTCAGAATGGAGGCTAATCCTTATGATATTTTAATACTTGTCAGGTTCTGATGATATAAGGCCTGGAATTTCTCTAGATCCTTTCTAGCGGTCACTACTTCAGCTTCCAATTTTTCACCTTTTGTTTTGGATTCCTTATATTCTTGTTTTAGGATGTCTTCAATGTTCTTAGCTTGTTCTAACTTAACCTTCAATAGAGCGATTTCTTTAGATGGTTCATTGCATTTTTTCTCATACCTAAGCGGTAACTATTTTTCTTTTCTTTTCTTTTCTCCAAGTATATCAATCTCTTCCATGACATTGACAAGTTCTCCTTCAAGATCTACTACTACTTCACAATCAACGAACTCACTTGTTGTATCTTCAATATTTAGGTATTCTAAAGCTATTAGAATTATATCATTTATTTTACTTTCAATAGAATATTCACTGCTTTCATCATTTGAAGGATCATCATCATTGTTTACACAAAGGCTTTTCTTCTTAAAATTATTCTCTTTATATACCTTCTTGTGTTTTTACTTCTCTTCATCGTCACATGTCTGATCCTTTCTTTTGTGAGGACACTTAGATGAAAAATGAACTATCTTACCATAGTTGAAACATTTGAAGGGAAGTTTACCTTTGTATTTTCCTGATCCTTTCGTCAGTCTTCTCACAAAATTTGCTTCAATCTCATATATACCAGAGTCTATGTTTTTCTCTGCTTAAAGGATGCCTCTCTTGTAGTGGATTTACTTTTGGTGATTCTCATTTCATAAGCAGTTAGGGTTCCAAGAAGTTGATCTAGTGTCAAAGTTTTGAGATCAATTATTTCCTCTATAGCAGAGACCTTTGACTTAAATCTATCAGGAAGAGATCTTAATATTTTCTGTACTAGAAAAGGTTCATCTATCATTTCACCTAGGCCTTTAATACTGTTGACAAGTTCTTATATATGTAAGAAGTACTTACTGATAGTTTCTTCTTCATCCATCTTTAACTACTCAAATTTCAGTCTGCGAGTCTATAATTTTTCCTCTTTCACCTTTTCATTACCTTCATAACTACTTATCAGCTTGTCCCACATAAATTTTTCTGAATCGCAGTGCATGAATTTGACAAAATCAGCTTCTGAAAGTCCATTGAGGATGACATTCATTGCTTTTTCATTAAATCTAAACTCCATCTTGTCATCTTTTGAGGCCAAGACTATAGGCTTCACATATCCAGTTTCAACGACATCCCAAACATCAGCACCCAAAGACATTAAATATGTTCTCATCCTTATTTTCCATAAGGAAAAATTTGTTCCATCAAACAAAGGGGATCTATTAGTTGAACTCCCTTCATGACTAGTCATGTTCAAGCTTATGGATCTACCTTTGATCAAAGGCACCAACTCTGATGCCAATTGTCGGAAATATAACTAAGAGGGGGGGAGGGGTGAATTAGTTATAATATAAGTTTGAAACTTTTCATGTTCTTCTTTGAATATTTCTAGATTATTATTTAATGTGTTACTGATAACTTAACATGCATAGATATACAATATTTGATCAATCAAACTGAATACACAGAGACACAATTTTTCATGAGGAAACCCATAAAGGGAGAAAACCTCTTCTTCTTCGGATGTCAATCAAGATCCGACCTTCATGTATATCATACTCTTTGATAAACAACTCAAATATGAGGCTACAACCTATGATAGCAAGCTACAACTTGCAGAGAGCACCAACTCTCAGATTTCTCTAGCACCAACTAGATGGAAGCACCAACTCCCAGAATATCTTCTAGCACCAACTATAATTTAGAGGACTACAATCCTACCTAGAAAGAATCTACCACCATGAGTGAATCTTACAAAAATTTACTTACTTTCTTTGTCTCTGATATGGTCTTTTACAACTCCATGTCTCCTCTACCTTATTTAGCTTCTATGCTTTGTTTCGCTTATGCATCTTTCTTCTTCTATGCTCATGTATTTTTCCTCCTGTGCACAACACCTTTGTTTAGCTTCTCTTCTCCCTTTATGCTTTGTGTTTCCTCTACATACTGTGCGCTGCATCACTGATCTTCACTTCAGGTCATCCACTACATCTACTTCTACCCCCATCCATAGCTATTGAAAAATCACACTCTCTTCACTGTTGTGCATGTCTTTCTCATGCCAAGTCCTTTGCATGATCATCATCACAACTCTTTGTCTTCTCTGGTGGTTATGCTGAATCTGTTCATCATCAGTGGTCGTTATCCAAAGATTCTTTGGCTTCTCTAGAAGTTGCAACTCTTCATCTTATCTGGAAGTTACAATCAATCGTTTTGTCTTCTTTGGCTTCTAAGACCCTTCCTTCACATGACCACCGATGGTGACCACACGCCTATTCAAAAGGCGCTTCCCAATATCGGTCTAGCGAGCGCTAGCTCTATTTTTCAATATAACCTTAGGAAATTATCTCATGTGACCACGTGATTGCGGGTGCGTCCAAAGGTGGTTTGAATCAAACTAATTTTTGCCCCGCAATTTAACTCGAGCCTCCATGTGTCCTTTCTCCAAAACTGTGGTTTCAATTGTAGCCCACTCAAGAAAAATTAAGACTCGAGCATGTTCTATCCCCACAATTGAACATGAACGTTGATCTCCAATCCCTTGGTGATGCCACTCGATCGACAACTGGTATCTGCCTTCCTTTCCTCCTTCCACGCATGATCCTAGATCTCCACAATCCATTGACACATAGCTTCCTTCCAAATCAACGGCTAAGATTGATTCTGTCCTTCCAGTCTTTGGGAGTTTCAACTCTCAAATCTCACTTTTCCCATATGACAATCTTCCGAAGTGGAAGATCTATTGACACCTGTCTCCTTGAATCTATGATCAATATCTCCACCACGAGTCCATCCTTCAGGACTTTCATTTCTCAAATTCTCATTTCTTTCGTACATCAATCTTCAGGAGTCGATGATCTACAAACACTTGTCTGAACAGATCAAACAATTTACACTTATCCTTTCACTTCTTAATCCGTCGGCTAGAAATTAATCAAGCATTGTGATGGATGGCCACCATTTACTTTAGCAGTTTGGATATTATACATATGCTATCCTTCCACTGTATTTTGAATAACGGTTGAGAATGCACCCGAAGTGATATTCAGATCACATGACTTATGTCCACTTCGACACTTTAGGAATCTATTGGTGGTGAAAATCTCGAAGTAAAACTCTTGGAGTGACGTAACTTTCTTACATCTCTTGATGACATGGAACGAGCCAAGTGTTTGCCACGTGTCACTCAGATTCGTGATTTGCATGAGCCTGAAATGTTGATTTCAGCTTGACACTTGTCATTATCTGATTGTGCCACATGTCTTTGTTGGCATGGGTGTGATATGTAGGAAGTGTAGTGGAGTGTGGAGGCAGAGCGCAGTAGTGGAGTGTGATGTGTAGCGGGTAGTGGAGTATGATGTCAGAGTGCAGAGGTGGTGTGTATGAGTGGGTTGGTGGTTTACTCGGAGGGTGGGTTTCACAGTAAGTGGTAATGACTGAAGGGGGTCCACATTGATAGGAAGGTGACACGTATGAGGGTCCCACATGGGAAATATCACCAAATCGGACCCCCCCTATAGTTAAAGGAAAAAAGTTTAGGGGGGTTCGATATGTCCTGTCGACCGTAGATCTGAGCACCCAATTATCGACTGCTGAGATTATTGCACCCTTGTTCAAACTTATCATGTCCTTCCACTTTAGAATGGTCTGACAACTAAAATTTACTCTAGCTCTCCGGCTCTCCGAACTTTGGGGATTTCAAATCTCAAACTTTTCTCCCTCCTGAACTCACGGTCTATTGACATGTATCTCCCGATTACTTCTGGACATTGGAACTTTGGTAAGTTCTCTCTCTTGCATGTGCAAAGTGTTAAGGCTCCTGCACCTTGATTTTATTGGACAGTTGTTGGTCCTCTGTATCGGTGATCCAATGACCACTGTCGCTCTTCCTCCTGAGATTTCTCACCTTCTTCTCCTTTGACTCCTTAAAGAGTCACTTAGACACTTAACCAAATTGTGGATCTGTGCACTCCTTGCATAAATTCTGAAGTTTGAGTCTTCGAACTCTCATCGCTTATTTCCTGTTTTCCATCGTCATTGTTGTTCTTGCCATCAATGAAAAGCACACTCTTCCTATAAAACATGCCAACACAGGCAACGCATCTTCCTCGAGCGGAGGCGCCACCCCCTTCAAGGTACAAATGAAATTTGATATTCCTATATTTGAAGGTCAGATAGACACAGATGTTGTAGACAAGTGGTTGAATCTATTAGAAGGGTATTTTTCTGTCCATAACTTTTCTAATAGAGAAAAGATTACTTTTGTGCTCCTCAAAGCCATTCCCCATATCAAAGATTGGCGGGAAACTTTTTGTGAGAAAAAGGAAATAGAGGAACCCTCATTATATACAGTCGTGACCACCTAGGAATCCTTCAGGGATTCTATTAAGGATCAATACTACCCTATCAAAATTTATGACTAATTGTATATGAAATGGACCACACTGTGGCAAGAAAGAGACCAAGCAGTGACAGATTTCACAAATATCTTCCATACCTTGTGCACCAAAATGGGTATCAAATATTGAGAGAGACATTTGGTGCTCAAGTATCGTGGTGGTCTACATAGATACATGCAGACCGAAATGGAATTTTTGGACATCTCACCCTTGGCGTGGCCTACCGATATGTCATCAAAATTGAGTAGAAGCTCAAACAAAAGATGTGGCAATTTGGGCCTAGGAACCCCTCACAAAAAAAGCCAGGAAAGGGAAGCCCCAACCCACAGAATAATGATAGAGAAAATATGGATAGTATGAGGACAACCAATCCCAGCTGCAAGAAAAGAAGTATATAAAAAAGATAAAGAAAGACACTGGGAAATAGTACGACTTCCATAAGAGACCTTGGCATAACACTGCTGACTACCACTCAAAGCAGTCGTTGGTGGTCGAAGTGAAAGCCTCTAAATCATATGCAGGTTCTGACTCTGAGTCAAAACCATAAAGGGGAAGACGGATCGTCAACACATAATCCATTTTCACCATTTCTATCACCATGCTCCAGCTTGGTGAACCATACGAGCCATAAGGAGAGTGCCTCTTCCATTCACAGATGTGGGTAAAAGGCACCTTGTTGCACTTCATCGTTGATAGCGGTAGCCAGGAGAAAATCATCTCAGCAGATATCATCAAGCGGTTGGCCCTAGCGACAATGCCCCACCCACAACCCTACACCATTGGATGGCTCCACCAAGGAAGCGAACTCTGAGTCAACCAACATTTTCGATTGTCGTACGACATCAAGCCCTTCAAAGATGAGGTATCGTGTGATGTTTATCCTCTCGAAGTTTGTGATGTTCTTTTGGGCCAAGCTTATTTATGGAAACATCATGTTGTATATGAGTCTAGGCCTTGTAGTGTTATTATTACTTTGAATAGGAAATTGTATAGGATACCCGAGGTAGTCCCACCTAGTGTTGTTTCCTTGATACCTCTAAGAAATTCAGGAAGGTCATCTCTTAGATGGGGAGGTTTGTCTTCTTCATGATTCACTCTCAGAATGAGCGAAAGATCATAGCCACATCTAGGTTCTATGCGGCCAACCTCTCCACACAGTAGAATAAAGTAGATAAGGTCATGGAAGAATACTCGGATATCTTCTCCTCAACTACCAGGGTACCTCTTCACCGCCAGGTCAAGAACCCCATCGATATGACCCCCAACGCACCACTACCCAATGGGCCAGTCTATCGCCACTCTCTGTTAGAGAATGAGGAGATCAAGAAACAGATCCAAGAACTAGTCCACAAGGGGAAAAACCATCCCATCTCATCACCTTGCGGGATCTCAATCATGTTGGTAGAAAATGAAGATGGAACCTAGTGACTTTGCATTGATTATCGGGATATGAATAAAATCACAGTCAGAAACCAATACCCGATTCCCTGAATCGATGCCCTCCTTGATCAACTCATGGGGACCAAATACTTCAGTAATATTGATTTGAATTCTGGCTACCACCATGTCCCGATAGAATAAACAGATGTATGGAAGACCGCCTTCAAGTCAAAGGAAGTCCTTTTTGAATGGTTGGTCATGAAATTTGGTTTGAGAAATTCTCCCGCCACTTTCATGAGAATGATGGATGATATCTTGTGACCATTCACCAATAATTTTGTAGTGGTGTATCTAGATGACATTCACATTTACAACAAGACTTGGGCTGAACACTTGCAGCATATTCAACAGGTTCTACACACCCTGCGACAACATAATCTATATTCCAACTTGGGAAAATGATCCTTCGGCATGGACAGGGTCCATTACCTGGGCTACATCATTGATAAACATGGAATACATGTGAATCCATCCAAGATTCAAGTCATCTATGACTGGCTAGCCCCAACCACACTCACTGAGCTTCGGAGATTCTTGGGCCTTGCCAATTTCTACCGCAGGTTCATGTTGTGATTCTCCCATATTGCATGGGCCCTCAGCCAAATAACCATGGGTGGTGGTAAGGAAAAAATTTTGTGGCGCCGGTCCAAACAACAAGTGTTCGATGATTTGAGGCAGTTCTTGTGCTCATCCCCATTACTTTCACTACCAGACCTGAATCAACCCTTTGATATTGAGATAGATGCTTTAGAATATGTTGTGGGCGTCATTCTCACTCAACACGACCACCCCATGGCCTATCATAGTGAGACACTATCAGATGATTTTTGTAAGTACACTACTTATGACAAAGAAATGTACTCCATTGTGAAAGTTTGTTGCTAGTGGAGACATTACATTCTTGGGAAGGAGACAGTCATCCAAACTGATCATAAGCCACTGCAATTCATACAGACACAAGGGAAATTGTAGAATGACCACCATCAAAAGTGGCCCACATACTTGCAGAAATTCCACCTCAACATCAAGTATAAAATAGGAAGCACCAACCTTTTCGTTGATTGCCTCAATAGAGCACTAGTCATGACACTCACCATGGTGCTAGACTCTTGCAACCATGAGACAGACTTAGACTCCGCCACCACCTACCAAATGTTGGGTGCAAACACAGTTGTCGATAATTTCCATCTTCAGGATGGGTTATTGTGTCATTTGGGCCATATTTGTGTTCCATCAAGCCAGCGAGTGCAGCTGATCTGGGACGCCCACTACAGTTGGGTGGCAGGACACTTCGGCATTGAAAAGACAATGGTGATGCTACAGAAACATTTCTACTGGTCGAAACTTCGACGAGAGGTCAGCAAGTATATCAGGTCTTTCGTTGCCTGCATTATTACCAAACCGACCACTAAGAAACAAGGCCTATACACCCCTCTTCCTACTCCTAAAAAACCATGGAAATCCATCTCAATAGACTACATGTCAGGCCTTTCATCCACCAAGCGAGGAAATGACTTTGTTTTTGTGGTTGTTGATCTCTTTTCTAAGATGGCGATTCTGGTTTCTTGCAAGAAGAGCATCACAACAGAGGCCACTTCCAAACTCTTCTTTGAATGAGTCTAGGTACATTTAGGAATCCCACAAACCATTGTCTCAGATTGAGATAGTCGATTTCTTAGCACATTATGGTCGAGTCTCTAGTCACTTCTAGACACCAAGCTCACCAAATCCATGGTCTTCCACCCTCAGACAGATGGCCAAACTGAGGTCGTAAATCAAATGATTGTGCATATCCTTCGCATGTATAATTCCAAGAACCCTCACACATGGGATGAGAGTCTTTCCTATGTCCAACATATCTACAACCGAGCTCTGCATATCTCAATAGGCCACATTCCTTTTCAGGTGGGGTTGGGATTCCAACTATTGGATCCCATAGATGTTGCACTTCCCCTTGCGGTCACCACGACCGACTCATCTCCTGCTCCAACTGAAGTTGCAAAATCCACCCGTTTCATTGAGAGGATCCAACACATCCACCGATAGGTTTAGGATATCCTACAGAATTCCAACAACAAGCACAAGCAACACCATGATCAACATCGGGTGCCACATAAGTTTTGGGTGGGAGGTAAAGTTTGGTTGCACTTACAGAAAGAACACCTTATAGGACCCCATCAGAATCTTTTCCCACTCCCTTATGGGCCATAAACCATCACCAAGGTCGTGGGGGATAATTATTTTGAGCTCAACATTCCTCCTTTCCTTGGCCTACACCCAGTGTTCAACGTGGATCTCCTTCGCCCTTATTTTCCACCATTATTGGACACCTCAGAAGTAGCAGAACAAATGACACTAATAGAGCTCAACCAAAAATGCATACAACAATCATCCAATGATCATATTGTCGACACATAGATCAATGTCACTCAACAACAAAGGATCGATCTTTATCGAGTTTTCAAATAAGGGAAGCTCCTGCACTAAGGCAAGTGGCTCACCCGAGGCCAAATTCAATAGAAATTTCCTCATATGATGGGGGAACTCAATGCAATGGAGACTATTTCTTCCTAAGGAGGGAGGATTGATCCAGGTGGATATCAGTGGCCACCCACCTTTTTCAACTGGCTCAAAACAGTTTTCTGGCAAATTTGGTAATTTACTATTTTTAGCAATTTTCGGGTCCTAAAACTTTCGGAGCCGTTTTGAGGCCCTAAACGACATTTTTTGGGGAAATGGGGAAAAAATGGAATTTCCTTCGATGTTTCCCCAAAAATTAATCTCCTCAATGATACCTTTCCAATGGGCTATCATGCACCTAAAACGGATATTGTATGCAAAAGTTATGACCCAAGGAAGTTGATGTACTAACTTACCCAAACAGGGCCCAAATGACTTTTGGTGCTTCATCTCCTAGGGTTATATTTTTGGATGTATAGGGTTTTTGGCATTCCTGTTTATTTAAAAAAATGCCTTCAGAGCCTCATTGTAATCATCTTCTTGTGAATGAGCGCAACCGTCACATCTCTTCTCAAAGATAAGTCGTCACCATTCCAACAAGCTTGTTTTCCATTGCATTTTCCAGTTTCAACTTATTTCCTTATTGAATAGAAAAATATTTTTACTGTATCTCTGTTATTTTGTGTTAAACACCTATTAATAATATGTATTCATTTCATTCTACTCATAAAATCTAGATCAATTCCATTTGCGATTATAAGATGGAAAACCTAGTATCCTAGTATTCTTAGGCCTGAGCTTAGGTGGTTGGCATGTTAGCAGCTTAGGTAGTATATGAGGGGGCGGGATGGAAATAGGGACCAAAAAAATTGATATGTACCAGGGCGATCAAGACAAAGAGAGGAGTCCAATGGGATAGGTGTCAAATAAGGATGTCTCGCAAAGGGGTGGGGCCACAAAGAGAAAAAAAATATTAAAAGTGAAAGGTACCACTGTGATTAGAATGAAGAGAGGAATGAAATGGACTAGGTTACAAATAAGGGTGTTGATAAGCCCCAGATGCCTGGTTTTTTTTTTCTCCTGCTGAGTTATACTTTGAGATGAATAATACTACAGTGACAAAATGGACAAACGTTTAACATGAAGAAATGTGTAGGATGTTTTCAACCAGAATGAAGGAGACATAGTTGCACGACAATAAATCTTGTCTGTTCAATTTATGTTTCCGTCCTAAGGGTTAGGGTATTCAAGGTTTCTACAGACAAGGGTTTTCCCTATGCTATAACTATCTGATATACATGTGGGGTCCAACAATAGTACTTGACCTAATATCCCAGGGCACCAACTAAGGAGGATAGACCGTGCCCTTAGCTGTGCTACCTAATTACTAGAGAATATATTCCCGAGTGCTGTTATCGGTGGCACTATAATGGTCAGGAAGTCAATTGTTTTATCTATAGAGTTCTTCAGGAGATCTAGACCAATCCGTATACATGTGTTTTCTGATGCACTACCACTAAAAGGGGTACCAACATGGGTTACAAGGGTGGCCAACATATGTGCACTTAAAAAAAATTGTATTTTCTTTCATGTATGACTCCCCGACCATGGGTTTATGTATGTAACGAAAAATATCTATAGCTTAAAGACATCAGAATACATCTCTACCTTGAAAATAATTTACTCCACAAGTATTTTCATGGAAAGAGATCTGATACCACTTGAAATATTCAAGATATAATATAGTTTGCAAAATAGAAATATTTAACAAGCAATGGAAGAACAACAATGATATATCCAGAACAATATCATAATGATACCGGAATAACACTAGAAAGAGAACCTTTATTAATGATAGAAATGTTCACTTTCCTCTTCGAGTGGGAGACCTAAAGCAGAGAAAAGATCTATTACAATAATATCCAATGACTCCTACTCTTATTTATACTAAGTTTACCTTCTAAGGAAACTTCTAGAAGAAGATCTTTCTAGAAGCGAAAGCTTCTATTAGGTCTTCTTACATTGACTTATTCTCCTTTATTTATTAGGCCTTATTAACTAATGTCGACATTTATTATATAGAAAACATATCCTACAAACTAGTGATCCATGGAGAGGGATTATGATTAGATCCTAACATTCTTCCACAAAAGTGTGAACGTCTTGTTTCATACCATCCCATAAAAAAGAACATTTGACCCTGTCATAGGTTTTGGAAAACTTGGAGTTCCCAACTATGGGTGTAGCATGAAGTTCAAAAAACAACGTGGATTTAAGTTGTGAATGTTTACTTAAATATAGATGGCCTTTGTAGCGAACCTCATCATTGTGCCATGAGTACCCTGGGGAAACTGGAGAGTTGTCTTGAAATTGTTGGATCATACTCAAAATTTTGGGATCTTGTAGCATTTCCTGGCGAACAACTTGGAGCCAATCCAATACAATGAAGGAGAGGGAAAAAAGGGAACCTTCATCTTCATATTTTCATGAAATATTTTCAACAACCAAATTTTATTTTCCTTTCTTGTAAATGATCTCATAATCATATCGAAAGAGATTAGTCACCTATTTTTCTTGTTCTGAGGATCAAATACGTTGCTCCAGAAAATACTTGAGGCTTTCATGTTCTATATTAATTTGGAAGAATTACCCCAATAGATAAGGGTGCCAAAGATCCAATGCATGCAAAATAGATAACATTTTCTTTTCATAGATTGATTGGACCAAATATTGCTCTGAAAATTGTTTTCTAGTAAAGGCTAGAGGCCGACCATATTGCATAAGGACTGCTCCAATTCCTCTCCTAGAAGCATCACATTCTAGGACAAAGGTATTTGTGAAGTCAGGAAGGGCCAATACAAGAGTGGTGCACATAACTACCTTCAAAGTTTGAAAGGAATGATCAAATACTGAATTCCAAGTGAAAGAATTATTTTTAAGGAGAGTAGTGAGAGGTGCCACAATCTTTCCCTAATTATTAACAAACTTGTGATAATAGCTTGTTAAACCCAAAAAACCACACAATATTTTGAGAGTCTTAGGACGAGGCCAATCTTCTTAGGAGCCAACAATATGACCCAAGTACTCTACTTCTGAGGCTCCAAAAGCACATTTAGATTGTTTGAGGAAAATTTGGTGCTAAGAGAGTAGAAGAGGAAATTGATCCATATGAGCAATATAGGTTGTCCAAGTTTTACTATAAATGCGAATATCATCAAAGAAAACTGACACAAAATGACAAAGAAAAGGATGGAAGACATGATTCATGAGGCTTTGGAAAGTGGACGGAGCATTACACAATCCAAAGGGAATGACCAGGAACTCATAGTGGCCCTCATGGTTTGAAATGCATTCTTCTAAATTTCTTCCTCTTTCATATGTATTTGTTGGTAGCCAGAATTAAGATGGAGTTTAGTAAATAACTGGGCACCACTTAATTCATCCAGGAGATCATCAATGAAAGGAATGGGAAATTTGTCTTTGATGGTGACTTTTTTGAGGGTACAAAATTTAGGACACATGCACCAAGAGCCTTGTTTCTTAAGTACCATGACCATAAGATAAGAATAGGGGCTAGTACTAGGACGAATAACACATGCGGCGAACAATTCTTGAACAATTTTCTCAATTTCATTTTTCTAAGAAAAGGGATGACGATAGGGAATAACATTGGGAGGAAGGATACTAAGAACGAGGGGAATCACATGATCATGAAAACCATGAGAAGGAGGAAGTCCCTGGGGAGTGGAAAAAACAACAACTTGATGTTTCGAGATGATGTATTGGAGGAGAGGAGGAACAATGGCTGTCGTAGTGGCTTGAATGGAATGATATTGTGCAATAATGTCGGAATGAAATTTTTTGAGAAGATTTTCCATGCGATGGGAACTGATGATGTCATGGGAACTTGCTGTGACTCCTTGGAATTTATACGGTTGGACCTCCTGGTTGAATTGCATGATTAATTCCTTAAAATCCATGAGAATGGGACCTAGAGTCCTTAACCATTCGAAACCCAACATAATGTCACAACTACCCATGTCAATAGCAAAAATATGATATTTCATGTGGTATTGACCAATTTGGAGATGCACATTTTCACAACGCCCCCCACATTTCATGGGCCTGCCATTGGAAATCATGATTTGAAAGTCGTCAAATACTCAGATATAGAAATTAGTTTCTTGGGAAATGCGGTGATGAATAAAATTATGGGTGCTTCCACTATCAACGAAGATGATAACCTTTCGATTCTTGATGTAGCTAATGATCTTGAGGGTTTGGGGAGTAGATAATTCAATGAGAAAATTCAAGGAAATGATTGGTTCAACTTATAGGGGGTTTGAGTATGGAATATGGTCAGTTTGTTCAAGTGATTCATCCATAGGGGAACCTCGAACTCTTCTTCAAAAACATCCTCAGAGATGTCCATAAAACGATTTTTTTCCTTACACTTGTGCCGAAGAAAATATTGGCCATCACAATTATAAAAAAGGCCCTTGAGTTGGCGTTCAACCATTTTGTCCCAGGTTATTTTTTGGATCTTTAGTGGAGCAGAAGGAGGAGGGGGAGTGACTGGTTTAGGGCAAGGAATAAATGAGGGTTTTTAAGTTTGGGAAGAGACAAATTGTTGTGCTTCCTTATTTATTTTATTATCTTCCATCCAACTATGTGGGAGATCCATGAGGACATGGGAACAAATCTCATCCTTGAGGCCATTGATAAAGCATTCTCAGAAAAAAGCATCAGACATGCCTTCCGTGTGGAAAGCCAATCACTCAAAAGAAGCAATAAATTATTCCATTCTGACAGATTTCTTCAACTTTTTCAAATGACCTAAATGGTTGGTGTCAATTTCAAGGCATTCATAAAGCTCTACAAAAAATTGTGTCCAATACACATACCCTTGGCGAGAATTTTTTGTCCATTGCCACAATTGCCAACATTCTTGATCTAGATGGAGAACACCATAGCGAAGTTTGGCCAAATCTTTTGTAATGTTGTACAAATATAAATAGTGTTCCATTTGAGTTACGTAGTCGGTGGGATATGAGCCATCAAATTTGTTCACATTCATGTGTGGAAGGAATAGGTCATGTTGAAAGTGATAGTGCTGAAAATTTTGGTAATTGGAGGAAGTTTCTCCTTTGGGGTGCAAAGGTGGGTCAGAGGAGGTAATATCTCCAGAGATATTCAGCTTGGTGTAGATCATGCTAGTGAATGATGCAACTTAGGTAGATATAACCAATTTTATGGTTTCCATTTTTTCGTCTATGGTGGAATGCATGTTTTTATTGATGGTGGTAATATTGACACTGAGTTTCCGCACTTCCTACTAGTTCTCTGTGAAATCATAGGACAAGGAATTGAAGTGGGCTTCGAGGTCTTGGCTACAGGTGTGAGCCATGAAGAAGGGGGGAAATGAAAAGGGACGGGTGGGACCACACAAAAAGGGGTGCTACAAGGAAAATCTCTCTATGGCTAGGGGTAAACCACAATAGACAGAAATGACTATAGAAATCAAATCTATTCTCAAGTATGCTATATAAACAAATATGCTAGTAAGAAAAGATAAAAGGCCTACCTTGTCCAGATGTTTGATGAAGTCCACCATTGAGCACTTGACCCAAAGCAATATACCTGCAACTCGTCCTCAACAACCAAGCAAAGAAAATATATGGTGATAATATACGATGTTAGCACATTCAATAGCATAATCCATTAACATACATAACAAATATGCCCATGGAATAATAATTTGAATATTTGCAAGATATCAATTGGAAGAGAAAAGAGTATTTCTATTAATATATGATCAACAGAAGTGAAAAATTTATAGAATTCCATGTCGGCATGGTTCAGAACCGAGAAACTAAGTTCCTTCCAGTTGGGCATCCACCACTTCAATCCTCCACCAAAGGCCAGCTCATAAAAGAGAGACAATGGAGTTTTCAATCAATAAGGGAAGATCTTGGGGGATGAAAACTATGTTCATACTTAAAGGAAAAAGGGATTCAGACTCAATATGAAGTGAATAATTTCTCTAGAGTAACTTTGCTCTCAAAGTTGAATTATTTCTTCTCTTTTCCATAGCTCAGAATTTCCCCATTTATAGACTTCAAATGGAACTAAAGGGAAAATATTGCTATAACATATTACCCCTAATGTGTGAGGTTAGAGGAGTATCTGTGATGGCCGAAATAGATTATAAAAACCCAGAAGTGGAGTGATGGGGAACCAACTGTAAGATATAGTTTCTCATTACATTATGCACTGACTTTGCATACATGGCTATCAATTTGAATTACACTGCAAATCCATGTGAAAATATACCAAACAATTGTCCATGGCCATGAATAGGGCAAATAAAAATGTGGTTACATTCCCAAGGTTGTCATAGTCACGAACAAGGCCAAGTAGAACCAATCTCAAAATAAATATGAAGATATCTGTATACAATGGAGTACAATTTGATATCCCATGATCATTGAAGTCATATAGGTACTGGTCCAATGAAAAGGGAAGCAACAAATCAGGAAAGTTGTCACCACATACTGATGTCTTCAAGTCTTCTACACAACCCACCAAAGGTGCAAGTATACATCATGTGAATAAAGGAGTTGAGGTCGAACACAATGAGCCCTCATTTGATTACTGGTCATTGAGGTATACCGTTAACAAACATGAGACAACCTACCGATAATGAAAGTAGGTATCAAGGCACCAAGTACCTACCACTCAAAGAATAAAGGAGTCAGGGTTGAACACTTGAACAATCCCTTGATCATGAGACATTGATGTATTCCCAATTGTCGATGGTGAGAGAATCTACTACTATTGACTGCAAGATTCAAGGTACTCATAAGACTCTAGGTCTCATTTCTAGAATAGATGAGATAAATTCAATGGAAGGAGACCCACTGAAACGAGATAATTAAGGCATCTCTCATCATTCATCATGAGATACAAAGCATGATCTTCATGATTTGGAGGAAATCAGACGAAGAACATGTTCACGAACCAACAACATTGTGCGTCTTTCGCGTGTGCCAAGTGTAAGAGGTACACAAAAAAGACCCTCTGAATAGCAGGCAATGAGGAAAATTGTTGGCAAAGGAGAGGAAACCACCAATAAGGATAATGGCATTCAAAAAACTTCATGAATCCCAATGTGTGAATAGATGTCCTTTTGTTGAACACAAGGGAAACCACCTAGTGAATGACCAATGATGAATTGTCAACTGTTGGGTTCAAGGTTACCTACCAATGATGAAAGTAGGACCAAGGTGCATGATAGGACTACAATATCATGTGATTCTGAGACAAAATGAGGGTATGGTCGACATGAAAAGTCAAGAGTTCTGAGGAATGGCCAACACAGGTTGATAGACTTCCTTTCAACAAGAGAATGAGACATATGGAAGACTCCAACATCATAGACTCGATGATGAAACCATGAGATGCAAGAGGCATCAATGAAATTCTCCATAGGGATTGGAAGAGTAACCAATCGGTAGAGAAAAATATTTGTAATGAGCTGAGCTTCCTAAGGCCATGCTAAACCAAAAATTATGATGACGAATGGACTCAATAACTTTTTCCTTTGTTCAAAGGTGACACGACTGCTGCCAAGATAAGAAAATTTTTCCTTCCCACCCATATTTTTTTGTTTTTTCATAGACAAATGAATGCTATGATACAGAGGAGGAAACGAGTGTTGCAAGTAAGAAAAACTAGTTCCAACAGTGGAACATACCTATGTTCAATTCAAGGAGATGCATGTGGGATATGGACATGTAGGGGATTTTTCCCTCCTGGGTATAGGGTGTCAAATTGTGAAGGATATAAACGAGGCTCTGTTTGGTTGAGGATGCAAAAATGTTGAGGCAAACGATTTATAACGCAAAGCTAGAACCAACTATAGGCTCAATACTGCAAGGGCATGAGATGCAATCACAACTTAATGCCAAAAAATGTCCTTTTTCATGATTCTTAGTCTACTTGGTGTGAAAAAGAGATAAAATTGTACCAAATAGACATATTTTCAAATCCAATTTACAAGTGTGAAAGAGACAAGTTCACTCCGCAATCTTTTCTCTTTTTGAAAACAAGTTGGAAAAGAGCTTAAATTAAACTCAGTTGGGATTCCTATAGGTATAAGGAAGAATTTTTATGAGTAAGAAATGAGGATCAACATAAATTCATGTATTATCTATAAGAGACTCTCATTCCTACATAAAACAACTCTGCATGGGCACCAAATGAAGCAAAGGATCTAACTAGGGAACCCATGTTTGGTAAGTCTCTACCACTTGATAATGACATGTCTTATAGCAGATGGAAGGTTATGTGTCGCAACAAATGGGTTCGTACCTAGGGCATATGAGTGACAGTTATAGGACAATGGGAAAGTGCATGGTGGAATGGATACCTATCCTATATGATGGGTAGTAAAAATACCTTCCTGTGGTTATGAACGATCGACATAACATTGAAATCCGCAAGAATCCCTGGTGAAAACTATAAAAACTAACTCAATCCACTGTTGTATTAGTCCATAAGGTGAAAAAATGACTCAAAACTATAGAAAGTGGGTAAAAAATGCTATAAATAGTAACAAAACCAAAAATTACTATGTCATTTTGACTTTTTACCCAAATAGTGAAAATTTGACCAAAATACCTATGATCTTCAATTGGTGATTGCGGGAGCATAGGACGACGAAAACAAAAACCGTTTGGACCAGGTAATTCTTCTTCCCCTCCTCTTCCTTTATAGTGGATTTAATTTTTAAATTAGGTTTCAAATTTTGAGTAAATTAGGGCATAAATTGAGTAATTCGGTGTACGCGGGCTACCATTCATCAGGTAACATATACGTGAGATTATACGTGACTTTGTAAAATACATGGTGCGTGTACTCATCCATTTATGCGACTATAAATGCAACATCCCACGTACAAGTCTGTAATCACTGATTTCTATGGTTTCTAACTCAAAATTTGACTTTTATCTGGCAGGATGGTGCTAGAATGGAGGGAAAGGGAGCACAAGGAGGTAGATGTTGCTATGGATAGAGATCTGGGGGCCCAAATGGCCTTGAAAATATGTGTCTTATATAAATTTTGGGCACTCAAAGGGATGAGGGCCCAGGTGAGGCTGATGCTTGTGGATTACTAGGATCCTGACAGTGAGAGCTTCAACCTCGATGGGAAACCATTGAGGATTGAAGTTGAGGATATATACTTTTTGACTGGGTTATCACGTCAGGGTGAGGTGTTCAACCTCAAAGCCTGGGCAGTTGGGAAAGGTATGAAGATAGAGGAGTACATAAGCACTCATTGTGTAGCAGGGACCACGAAGGTCGGGATTCAATTCCCCATCCGAGTGATAAACAATATTAGACTCAAGATTGTTGTCCTCATGTTGACCAATATCACACGATCGACTTTGTTTCACTAGGCATCGAGGCCTCTCATGTTCTATGTTGTAGAGTGCTTGAGACCCACAATATATGATTGGTTTACCTCACTACTAGCTAATATGAAGAGCCAGTTGACAGCGTGCAAACAAGGTGGCAAGAGGAACTTCGGGTTTTCCTCTATCTTATGCAACTTTTTCTTTGAGCAGGTTCCAAGTTTGGAACCTAGAGTTGATATTCTTCCAAGACGATTTTGCGATCTAGCCATGGAACAGTGGTCTGAGGTAATGAGATGTCAAGAGGGAGGTAGGGTGCCCACACCCTACAGCGATGATTTATTCTATTGGTGGAGGCGATAGGTCATTCCTTTGGATGACTACCCTGACATGCCACTCCCACCAGGGACCGCCTACGCGGACATAGGTATGTCAAATGTTTTTAAATATTTCATTTTTTTTATTTTGGTATAGTAAAACAAAAGTGTTTTTGGATTATGCTTAAGTACTAACTAGACACTTGTGTGACGCAGACGTTGGTTCACAATGGTCGAACGAGCTTCTTTGACGTCATCAGAGGCACCGGGGAGATGAGGTGGTGGGAGGAGAAGCATAGAGAGTTCTTAAAAACGTGCAGGGAAACCTGTTTCGTTTGAATCATAGGATTTTGATGGTTCAGGTAGAGGATCTACTAGAGTCCATGCGGCGCCAAGTGGTTGGTGTGCCCAGAGCTTGGGTGCGACTCTTTCGGTGTCTTGCAAACACCGTAGTTTGTTATTATGACACACATCCGACACCATAGGCGTAGATGTCATGGATCTTGTATTATCGTTTGTATATGTGTATTGAGGGTGTTAGACCCAATTTTGTACTATAAGCATCATATTTTTTGAAATATATATAAAACAAGGTTCTTCGGCTTTACTTATATTACAATGTGTACATTGATGAGATGGTTTTCTTTTCTTTAGTTATGTGACAAATGCCAATCTAAAATGAAATTAGCATAAGCATCAGATTCATAATTAGAACTCCTAGGTATGTGATAATAAGTATTAAAATCAAACTGTCATTCTAAGAGACATACCCGTAGGAATTGTCAAAGTAAAGTAGGATCACGCACGTGGTGACTATCATTAAAATGACATACAACTAACTAGGAATCCAGATGAACCTCTAAAGAGAAAATACCATGTGAGATAGCATTGCACAAAAGTTTTATAACGACGCTATATTCAGCCACAATATTCGTGGACGGCCCTAGGCATACGCCACCTAAATACACCAATAGATCCTCGGGTGAGTAAACCACAAAAGTGGTGGAAACCAAGTTTCGTGTATGACGACTGGATATATATATAAATCCTAAGTAGACTGAAGACTCCATTGACATCTTCCAACCAAGGGAAAACTCGATAAGAAAGCTGAAGACGATAAAAGAAAGGGAAAATATATATACACTAAATTACATTAGTATACAAAGAGTTCTACCTAATCTTGGGGATCAGGCGTAATACCTTTCTAAGTAGAGGCCATTCCTGGTCTTGGCCAACATACTCTCTTCATAATCTTCTAACCCATAGGATCCTTTTTCTAAGACACATCGCATGACATAAGGACCATGCCACATGGGTTTAAACTTGTCTTCCCCCATCAGCTCTTTGGCTTGATCATATAAGAGGACCAAGTCACCCTCGGCATACAACCGAGGAGAGATAAACTTATCATACTATATCTTGACACATCTTTTGTTTTCCTTGATAGTCGTAGAGACATCTCGACGTTGCTCGTTAAGACTCTCTTGGTGTACAAGGCGTTGCTCGATATCGGAAGTGTCAGGTAGGAGTGCGATTGCCAACTTAGGAGAATGGATTTCACATTCAATAGGTAATATCAACTCCACATCGTGTACTAACTAGAAAGGGGAAAAATCGGTGGCATTATTGACCAAGGTTCAGTATGCCCAGAGTGCGAGATATAGCATAATGTGTTAGTCAGACTTACTCTGGACGACAATTGTTTGCAAAATGTTCTTGAGATATTTGTTGATGGCCTCTACCTATCCATTTTACTTGGGGTAGTAAGGGGAAGAATGAACATTCTTAAACCCCAACTTAGATGCTAGCTCTTCCATCATTTCGTTCTGAAAGTGACTACCATGATCAGTGGCAATCTCACTTGGGATACCGAACCGGGCGATAATTTGATTGAATATGAAGAAGGCAATATTATTACCGTCGGATTTAACTGTAGGCATGGCCTCAACCCACTTAGTAAAGTAGTCGAAGACCATGATAATGTGTTTATTCCCCCCAACCGAAGTTGGGTTGCAATCTACAAAGTCCACCCCCCACTTAGTGAAGGGACCAACGATAATGACTAGGTGAAGAGGAGATGGATGGGAGCGTATTTTCTGAGTGAACACCTAGAAGGGGTGACACTTCTTAACCTATTCAACACAATCTTTAAATATAGATGGCCATAAATAACCGGCTTGCAGAATTTTCTGGATTGTCGCAAGCCCGAATAGATGACCACCACAAGCCCCACTATGGAAATTGTTTAGGACTGACTCGACTTCCTCATGAGTTAAACAATGGCATAGGATATTGTCTATTCCTCGATGATATAAAGTGTTGCTGACGATAGTGTAATTATTATCTTGTTATCATACACTTCGTTGGTCATCTCGCGATAGATGCTGAGGGAAATTCAAGGTTTGAAGATAGAGAACGATGTATCCATGCCAGGGGTCAGACGACGAGACAAGGAAAATGTGTTCTTCTACAAATGAATCGACATGGATAACATCCTCATCTAATCATGGAAAGTAGGATATTAACCCCATGAAGACTAGTGATTTCTTGGATTTTACAGAAGCAAAATCGAGATCAAATTCTTGTAAAATGACAATCCATTTATTATATTTTCCCCCTATGATATGCCTGGTAAGGACGTATTGAAATGGATTGACATCGACAACCACAATAGTCTTGCAAAGAAATATATAATGGCATAAACGTTGGACTACGTGAATGACAACCAAAGATAGCTTTTCAACATGAGAATAATTAAGCTCAAGACCGACCAAGTTTCGACTAAGATAGTAGATGGCATGATCACGAAGCTCATCATCCTCCTAAACCAAAACCATACCAAATGCCTCCTGGGACGCAACGATACAAAGCATGTAATCCCTACTATAGTCAGGAGACTTCAGCAAAGGCGTCAATACCAAGGCTTTCTTCAAAGCATCGAAGGAATCTTGGGCTCACTCATTCCAAATAAAAGGGGTGTCCTTATTCAAAAGACACATTAAACCCTTAGTGATATTGGCATAGTTTACTATAAACTGACGTAAAAAGTTATCATTCCCATGCAAACCTTGAATTTGTCAAATAGTGCACGGGGGAGGCAATCAAAGTATTTCCTCAACCTTTTATGGATCTACCATGATCCCCGTCTCAGAAACTAGAAATCCCAAAAGATGACTAGACCTAACACAAAAGATGCACTTATGAGGGTTCAACCGGATTCTATAGTAACGACATCTTTCAAAAACTAGTTGAAGGTGTGTAGGGTGATTCGCTCTCTTACAAGAGTGAGAAGCAAGATCGTCAAGGTAAGCTTCGACTATATTCCTAAGATCGTGGAATGTGAAGGTCATAGCACATTGGAAGGTTTCTCTGGCATTTTAACGCCGAAAGGCATTTTCCGGTATGTGAAAAAACCCCAAAGAAAAATAAATGTTGTCTTGTGTTGATCCTCAGGTTTAATTTGAATGTCATTATACCTTGAAAATCCATCGATGAAAGAAAACACTTCGCTTCCTGCACACTCGTCGAGAATCTGATCGATGAAAGGTGTCGGGAAGTTTTCTTTAGGACAGGATTTGTTCAGGTCACAAAATTACATGCATACATGGATGGGTCCTTACTTCTTATTCATAGGAATTGGATTGGATACCCATTCAGTCAAGGGAACCGAGTAGATAAAACCCACATTAAACAGATTTTCTACCTCTGCCTTAATAGCAGGGGCCTTCTAGGGATTGTTAGCTATAAGATGTTGTCGAATAGGTTTAACATCTAGATAAGTTATAATATCATGCTTGACAATACAAGGGTCAATTCCTGGCATATCTTCATATGACCAAACAAATACATCTCAAAAATTCGTGAAGAGTTTGGTGTAGATGATCCGGATTATTTTCGGCACGAAATGAGAGTGGAGATATAATAAAGAAATGCACAGAGATATCGCGTATATCCAGTAATATAACAGAAATATATCATAGATGCAACCA
>SNQJ01S0117656.1:52502-77371 GCA_010110895.2 Picea sitchensis
CATATGTATGATAATGTAAAGAATGTAACTATTACTTATCATATAAAGAAAAAGAGGTTTTTACCCTTTATGGGTTTCCTCGGGAAATATATGTCTTTGTGTATCACATGTGTGTGACTGATGTTGAATGTGCATTTGTTTATCTCTCTACATTATTGTGATAATCATTGAGTGTCTTGTAAATATTTTAAAAAGAAGCATTATTGTTTAAGCACAGTAACAACTGATTCACCCCCCCCCCCTCTCAGTTGTCCAACATTTACTCCTGATGAAATGAGGCCGACCCTGTGATCCATGTCAACACTAGGGCAATGATCTTGAGACTCAAGTTGTTGGTCACTCTGATCGGGAGTTGGCTCCCTACCTTCTTGTTCCCTATAATGCACTGAGTTGCTATGTGTTCCTCTATATTCATGCCACTTCTAGCTCCCTGGGATTTTAGGTTCACCACCTCACCCCGACGTGATAATTCTGTCAAAAATTATATGTCCTTGACTTCAATCCTCAATGGTTTCCCATAGAGGCTGAAGGCCTCTGTATTTGGATCCCAGTAGTTCACCAGCATCTGGATCAATCTCACTTGAGCCCCCATGCCTTTGAGAGCCCAAAATTTATATAGCCTACATATTCTTAATGCCATTTGGGCCCCTCGATCTCTTTCTATTGTAGCATCAACCTCTTCATGCTCTCTTTCTCTCCACTCTAGCACCATCCTGCAAGTTTAAAATCAATTTTTGAGTCAATATCATTTTAAAAATTCAACTCACAAACTTGTACGTGAGTTGAAATTTACATAGTCACATATAGGGCTACATATACACGGTTCGTTTTGATAACACACGTGTATAGAAATGCGTATATGCAACTCGATGATCCACAGCCTGCGTATATCCTAATTTCTAATTTATGCCTTAAAATAATCGAGAATTAAAGCCTAAATTAAAATTCTAAACCAATAGAAATGAAGAGAAGGGAAATAAGACTTAATTGGTCTAGACGGTTGTCAATTTCCTCACTCATATCTCCTGCAATCGGCAGTTGAAGATCGGGGAAAATTAGTCCAAAATTCACTATTTGGGTAAACAATACAAATGATATGGTAAATTGGTTATTTTTTACTATTTATAGAAAACTTTTACCCACTTTACATAGTTTTTTCTAAATATTTTGGCCTAGTGGACTAATAATGAAGTGGATGGAGTTGGTTTTGGTGGTTTGATCCAGGGATTATTGCAGTTTCTAGCTTCATGTCTCTCGTTCGTGACTTTGGCAGGTATTTTCACTAACCATCATATAGGATAGGTCATCACTTCATCTTGCACACTTGCATTATCCTATAACTACAATTTGTATTCCTTAGATATGAAACCAATTATTAGCGACACATAACCTCTTTATTGCTAATATAAGTGTCATTATTGAATGGTAGAGACTTACCAAACATGGGTGCCCTAGTTAGAACCTCTGTGCCATTTGGTGCCCATGAAAAGATTCTTTCGTAGGACCGGGAGTCCCTTATAACTAATATGAATTTGCATTTGAACCTCATTTCTTACTCATCAACATGTTGACCTATGCCTATGGGACTCCCACGAGTCTTGTTTAAGCTATTTTCCAATTCTCTAAAAAATTGAAAAGATTTCTGAGTGAAATTGTCTCTTTCATACTCGTACATTGGATTTGAAAGGACATCTATTTGGTGTAAGTTTAACCCTTTTTCAGACCAATTAGACTAATTTCAAAAAAGGAATACTCTAGTCACTAGTGGCTAGAAGAGTTCCCCTAGGTATTGTTTTATAATTTTTCAGGCCTAAGTGACTAAATTTACGAAAAAGGACATTCTTTAGAGTTAATTTGTAATTGCATCTCATTCTCTTGCTTGTATTATTGAGCCTAATGTTGGTTTTCACTTTCTCATTGTAAGCCTATCACCTTAGCAGTTTGCATCATCAACCAAGAAAAGCCTTGTTTATATCCTTTGCAGCTTGACACCCTATACCCCAAGAGGAAACATTCCCCCGAGTGTCCATATCCTGCATGCACCTCCTTGTATTGAGCATAGGTATGTTCCAATGTTGGAACTAGTTTCTTACTCGCGACACAGATTTCCTCCTCTGTATCATAACATTCATTTGACTATGAAAAAACAAAAAACGATGGGCGGAAAAATAATATTATCTCATGTTGGCAGCAATCGTGTCTCCTTTGAACAAAGATAAAACTTATGAGTCCAATTTTCATCAAAATTTTGGGTTTAGCATGACCTTGGGAAGCTAAGCTCGTTACTTAGAGTTTACTCCCCCGACTGGTTACTCTTCCAATCTATGTTGCCAGATTCATCCATATGTCTCATGCTCTTGTTCAAAGGATGTCTATCATCCTGTCGGCCATTTCTCAGAACTCTTGATTTTTCATATCGGCCATACCCTTAGTGTGTCTCAGAATTACATGAAGTTGTATTCCTACCATGCACCCTAGTCCTACTTTCCTTATGGGTAGGTAATCTTGAACCCAACAATTGACATCTCCTCATTGATCATTGATTGGGGGGTTTCCCCTGTGTTTGAAGGAAATAAATCTATTCACACATTGGGATTCATGTAGTGTCTTGGATGTTAGCTTTATTGGTGGTTTCATTGCCTTTTTCGACAACTTTCCTTAATGGCTACTATTCAAAGGGTATTATCTGTGCACTGCTTGCATTTGGTGCATGAGAAAGATGCACATGGCCATTGGCTCGTGAACATGTTCTTCTTTCGAGTTCCTCCAAATCATCAAGCTACTACTTTATACCTCATGTTGATTAATGAGAGATTCCTTAATTCTCTCCTTTCAGCGGGTCTCCTTCCATCAAATTCAACTCATCTATTCTAGAAACAAGGCCTAGATTTCTATGAGTACCTAGAGGCTTAAAGTCATCAGTGGCAGGTTCTCTCACCATTGACAGTTGGGAATACATCAATGTCTCCTGATCGATGGATTCTTCAAGTGTTTGACCTCAACACCTTTATTCACACTTGTAAGAATGTACTTGGTTCCTTGATACCTAATTTCATTATCGGTAGGTTGTCTCGCGTTGTTAATGTTATACCTTAATGATCAGTCACCCTTAATGGTATACATTAAGATTAAGGTATTTGACCTCAACTCATTTATTTACATGATGTAGACTTGCACCTTTGGTGAATCGTGTAGAAGACTTGAAGACATTAGTTCATAGTGGCATCTTCCCTGAGTTGTTGCTATTAGTCATTGAACCATTAATTATATGACTTCAGTGATCATGGGAGATTAGATTGTACTCAATTGTGTATAGATATATCATATTTATTTTGGGACGGGTTTTCATGGGGCCTTGTTCATGACTATGAAAGCCTATGGCATGCATCTACTTTTGTATTTCCTATTCATGGCTATGAACAATTGTTTGGTATATTTCCACATGGATCTGTAGTGTAATTCAAATTGGCATCCATGTGTACAAAGTCATTATGGAATGTAATATTCTTATGAGCAACTAGTTCATCCAGATGGGTCTCCATTATTCCACTTCTGGGAATTATAATGTATTTCTCTCGCCGCAGATACTCCTCTAACCTCACACATTAGGGAGAATATATTATAGAAATATTTTCCTCACCCCATGCAACTTTCTCATAAGGCCTTTTCCATTTCCCTATGCAGACTTGAAGTCCCTTTTTGCAGTTCTCGGAGCTAAAAATTGTATTTTTCCACATATACACACCCTAACAGCTATACAACATGTATATACGCAGGTTGCACCATTACACCCTACGTACATCGAGTTTTGTGCGCAAAATTAAAAAATGGCTTCAGGTTTCCATGTCATGTCATGAGATCCATGATCCTTGACCTTCCATATACTGGAAACATTTCGAATTGACCCTTCAGTTCCATTTGAAGGTTATAAATGGGCCATATCTAAGTCGTGGAAGAAGGATAAAGAATTCAACTTTGAGAGCAAAGTTAGTCTGGAGAAATTATTCACTTCATATTGATTCTACATCCCTTTTTCCTTTTAAGTCTGAACACATTGTTCATCCCCCCAAGCTCTTCCCTATTTGATGGAGAACCTCATTGTCTCTCTTATATGAGCTTGCCTTTGGTGGAGGATTGAAGTGGTGGAGGCCCAACTGGAAGGAACTTAGTTTCTCGTTTCCGAGACGTGCCGACACAGAAGTTTGTCATTCATACACTTATGTTGTTTATATTTTAATAGAAATACTCCTTTCTCATCCAATTAATGTCTTGCAAATATTTGAATTGTTATTCCATGGGCATATGTGTTATGAATATTGATGGATTATGCTATTACATGTGATAACTTTATATATTTTCACCATATGCTTGTGTATCTTGGTTGTTAAGGACAAGTTGCAGGTGTACAACTTTGATTCAAGTGCTCAATGATGGAATTCGTCGAATGTTTGGATGAGGTAAGATCTTTATCTTGTCTTGTTAGCATATTTGTTTATATAGCATACTTGATATTAGAGTTTATTTATGCATTCATTTATGTATGTTTTGGTTTACCCCCTGCTATAGAGTGATTTTCCTCATAACAGAAGGAGATAGTGCAAGAGAGACTCTTTCATTCTTTACTTGTGAAACTTTATTGGTTGATGGTGCCATTTGCAGCTTTCTCTCTAATTCATGAAAAATACTCATGTGGAAATATTAATGACATAACAATTGATCTTACATCCTTTTCTTCTCTTCCTCAAGATCTTTCAATTGCATTCTTAACCCAGAATGATCTCTCTGGATTTGTCAATTATTGTACCTCTAGAGTCTCAGCTTCATAAGAACCTTACTCACCTTGTTTTCTTGAAAAGAGCCTTCAAGATCTTCACCAGTTGAACTCTTGGATCTCATCACAACAACAACTTGCAACACATGAAAAAACTATCTCTGATACCAACATGATCTAAAAAGCCTTAGACACCACTTATTGCTTCACATATATAGATGTAGTATCTAACTTGATCCAAAATAATTGAGTAATCATATTGGGTTGGTTTTCATAATTATGATGATGTGATTTTTACCCAAAATCTCATAAACTGAAGAATATCTTGATTGATGATGGTGATATGACACAACAACAAACAAAAGTACTCAAATTACATACTTTTGTTTCATCTTTAAGTTCCATTCAATCCAAGGAAAATTGTCTTCTCCATCTCAAGTATCAAAAACACATGTAAAATGACTCACTAATGGATGATCTTAAATTCCATTTCTCAAAAAATGAAAATAACTTCACCATTGAAATCCTTGCAAAATTTTGAAACTTTTGACTATAACGTCAACCGATTTCCAAACTAGATCAATTTTATGCTCTTCAACACACAAAACAATGCATTAAATTCCCATTAATAAAAAATGGAGATTTTTTTTTTTTGAAAATGACCTCAAATCACAAAACAAGCCTCATATCATGATCCTTGTGAAAAATGGTGCAGAATTGATATAAAACACTTGAAATTTCGTCAAGGTACTATTTGGCATGTTTTATGGTGCAACACAAAATTAAGCTTATACTTGCACGTACTTCCATATAGTACGTACCATCTTGGGATACATGCACTATATCAATATCCATGCACCTCAATTTTTTTTCAATCATGGATCGTGTTCACATCTCGGAATGCATTCCCATATATAGGTTCGACCTCCAAAACCATACCCGAACTTTAATGTAACTTCATTACCAAATTTGGCGGAATCTCCGCTAAATGTGGCTTGGTGGCATAGTGGTTAAAAACCTGTGCTATAATAATGGAGGTATGGGTTCGATTCTCCTTCTATGGCATAGTCGGTGGTTGTTTAGTTTTTAGATTATATATATAGTATATAGTGCAAACGATATACTATATATAGTTTGCATGTGGTATAACTCCCGCACAATACAAGGTTAAGCTCCCCACGGACTTAAGGTTCAGGTCGTGTGGTGTAGTATATGCCTAGGGGTTGGGGGCTATCCCTTGGCCCCTTTCTCCCCTAAACGAATCTTCACATCCATTTAAATATATTATATGACATATACATATTAAGTTGTATTGTGTGGTGCGATGGTTGTGGGATCTTTGTTAAGGCGTGGAGGCTATGGAGGTCATGGGGTCGAACCTTATTAACTCCAAAATTTTACAACACATTAACCATATAGGCCAATTGAAATATTCCATGTGGCAGCTTCTCATTGGCTACCTAATGCCATGTGTCAACACACCATTGAACCACTTGGATGCCACTTGTCAAGCCGTGTTTGAACCACCTTTGTTGCCTAGTCAGTTGTATGATCAGTCCACATGGAACCTTGGGGTTTGGCGATGTCACATGTACATTCATGCCATGTCTCACTGTATGGACATGACACGTGTCATTTTTACCCCTTTGACTTCTGACTTTGACCTTGGTTGACTTGAACTTTGACTACCCATAACTTTTACATACAAACTCTGTTTGACAAACAATTTGCACCATTGGAAAGTTGACGAAGAGCTATACACAATTATATTTTTTTAGATGATTTGATATAGTCTAATTTTGAGCATTTATGGATCCCCTAGGACCTCTATGAGCATTCCAGATCCTCCTAGACCTTTGTGCGAATTCCTTCGATCCTCCTGGATCAATTGGTTACTCATGTATATCGGTAGATGGATTACTCTTTATATGAACATCAATGATTAGTTGTTTGCAGGTACAAGGGGAAGAAATAGTTCAAGTTAATAAGTTTTGTGCAAGTACAAAAGGAAGAAGATGAAAGTTTGAAGATGAAGCTCATAGTGAAGAAAACCCAAGCGAGTGTGTGCATTGTAAATCAGTTTCCCCATCATAATGGTTTGTGATCAGCCGAAACCAATTGTATGCAAAGTTTGTGGTCAACTAGAAACCACTTGGTGTGATGGTTTGTGGTCATCCAAAACCACTTGAGCATTGTAATGGTTAGGGGTAAGCCACAAAATACCAGGTAATTTATGATGAGGGGAAGCTAGTAAAGTGAAGGAGCACAGTAAATCCCATCCATATGAAGAGGACATGATTCAAACAAAGACTAAGACAACAAACATGAGCACATAAAAGAAAGTTGAATAAGAAGATAAACATTAAGGGGGAGTGTTAGAGATAATGTTTATCTTATTCTTTTATTTAGGAGATTGTTAGTTAGTTGGATTTGAGAAGATTGGTTCAAGTAAGTTGGCTCTGCTTTTGGTGTAGTGACTGATTTAAAATTAACATTTAAAAATTCTACCAAATCCTACCAAATGTACAACCATTTCTACCAGATTCATAAAAGAAGAATTATTCCACATTTTCTCAACACTTACGCAAATAAAATTAAAATTTATCAATGAGTAATGCATAAATTCGGATTGAGTACCTTAACTCTGATGCTAATTTCCATTGTCAGCTGCCTTCCTGCTGCTACCTGCTACACAGTCCAGTCATGTTGCAAACACAGAAAAATAATTGCCCAAAACCTCTTGTCCACCCTGCCAACTCGGAAAACGACCTAGCTCCAGGATATCTATGGATATCCTGGCCCTCCGAGCCCAAAACCTCTAGCAACTCGGTGCCTACCTGATCAATAGGTCACAACCAGCAAATCATGTGCCTCAATCTAAGCACACTAATCTCCCAGCAAATCATGTGCCTCAATCTAAGCACACCAATCTCATAGCCCCTCTCGGCTCTCTCTCCCATAGCAAGAAAACAATCTCTCAGACCCTCTAACTCCTTTCCTTCCTTATCCCCCTTTCACCAACACTCCATTTTGCATTAAATTCCTATCCCTCCATTTAATTACCCTTTATCCATTCATTAATTCTCTTATCTCTCGGGATCCTTATGTGATCCCTTTCAGATAATGTAACTCGATTAAATGTTATATTTTATTCTCCACCTTTAATTTACTTTATTAATTAATGAATTACCTTAATAATTAAATCAATCATTAACTATATATTAATTAAATAGTTAATTATACTTAAACTAATCATAATTACACAACTAACAATAATAAATAATTAGTTAAGGTTATTTTAATAAATAATTATATTTAGCTAATCTTTAGGATTACATTATCTAATTAATTATAATCTATAATCAAGGGTCGTTACACTAATTATTCGTAGAAACTGGCCCGGGTTAAGGTATCTTATGGTACAAAGAACAAGAACATGGTTCACACATTCATAACAAGTAACCTACATTATTAGTCAAGAAATCAAGAAAATTCATACTTGTATATGTACAAGAAATGTATGTAGCTAGTACATACAAATCTCATAGGTACTACTAATCAACCTGCCATCCTTTTAGTATTTTATGTATGCATCCAATCTAGTCACAAGACTAGTCTTTTATAGACAATCAATCAATTGTTTGAGGAATTCTTAAATTACTATTATTTGGTTCAAAATTTTATTTTAATCAACCGGTTTAGTTACATAATAATGAATATTCAGCATACACATTTTTCTTCATCAAAATCCACTACATGACAAATCTCCATATAGTCTCAATTATTCTAATATCCTTCTTCCTAACCTACTTCCAACTCCATTCCCTATCCGCTCCTCCTGCTAGATTGATTTTGAGCCACAAATTATAATCGCATCTAACTCAAATAGAACCCAGGCGGGCGTCTATTCTCACACCAAACTTCCCCAGCTGTGCAACCAGTCAGTCATCATCACACCACTGGGAGCGCGACTAGCATCGCTCTCCCATGACTTCCGTGTTTCAGAGAGGATACACGGGAAATGCCTCCACCCTCCTAATCGCATCTAGGTCCAATTCTGCATGGCCCACCCTATAATGGATAGATACACGATGGAAATGCCTCCCCACCCTCCCACAAATCCGCAGGTCAACACTCAATGGAATATGGCCAGCACTCAAAGTTGGGTCGAGGTTTTGTCATCGCTATTCGGTTTTGGTATTGTCACACTCAAATCATGCACTCTGACATCCATATATCATAGCAATACATCCAAGTCCAATATAAATTTCAACATAATATTCATACTATGTTTCTGTACAAGATCCTTTATATACTTTCATCATCATTATTACCCTACATTACAGCCCATAACTCACAGATTAGTCTGTAACACAACTCACACATTTCTATGTACATCATCATGAAATTGCATACTAGCATCATTTTCACTTTGGTATCCCTGTACAGATAAATTATCATAAAAAAAATTCACAATATCCCATGCATCTTCAATTTCAACACCCATCCACAAGATTATCATTTACTCCAATTAGATTGCATAATATCCAACACCATCCTAATAGTGATTTAAACATTCATTCAATTCATATTCTCACAATGTCGCAACATATACATCATCATCAATAACATTTAAACATTCAGAAAGTTCACATTCACAAAAATAGATGCATGCCATATACCATTATCAATAATATTTAAACATTCATAAATTTACACGTATGTGAGTGCATCGCATCATACATACATCATCATCATATAACATTTAAACATTCATAAAAGTTCATAAATTTTAAAGTTTAAATTTAAGATTAGCTAAATCCATAATTATTTATTATTTATGTTCCAAGGGTCGTTATATTTGGTGTGTGGTTGAGATATTCTCCTCAACTCAAGCTGGATTTTGTGATCAATGTAATATTTGACTGAAATCTCCTTATTTGAAGAAACGAAAATACCGTGCATGTATACATACATATGTATCTTCCAAAATATTATAAAATTTTGGAATCCCATATATCACTTGGAAATACCTAATTCTAAGTGTATCCTGTTTCCAATAGCCTAGTCACCGATACATTCTTAGCTTACGAAAATTATGTTAGAACTTCATCTTCACAATATCCATACAAGCAAACTATGTCATATAAAGTATATACTAAGTATGCTGCAGACTATATCTGCGCTCATGATCGTCTGACAGATGCTTATAAATCTCCAAGCGGGCTGGGGTTTCAGCTATCGTATCTAGCCTCGTCTTCCATGGAAACTGCCCAGTGGCACCTTCAAATGAGGGAGCTATCATCGCGATGTTGACGTTATTGGCCAAAAGAAATGAGGCGAGCTCTTCTTTTCTGAGTCGAAGCTTTACACGCACCATAGATCCGTGAGTGGAGTAGGAAGAAGAAACAATTCTGACGCCGTCTCCATTAATTGAATCTGTGGCTGTGCCTGCAGAAGAAGGTGGCTGTAACCTGGAACTGGCTCTCACAAAGTGCCCTCTATTGGTATTGTTGTTGTAATTGATGAATTCCTGATGTGAGAGTGGGAGAGGAATGAGATGATAGAGACGACCAGCTACAAGCGCTGCCTTTTCTGGAAGAGGACCAAAGGCGGCTGCCTCGAATATCCCGTGATTTGGATAATCGACGAGGATTTGCTTCACAGAAACAGGACTCCGCAGCTTCATCGCCGTTCCGTCTGCTTTCACTATCTTTATCCGTCGACGAAGACGGTCGAGTCCTCCTCGTATGAGCATGAGCATGTTAACCATTCTGCTCTGTACTGTATTCTATTCTTCTTAAGCATTTTGTGTTTATATAGAGGAGGTAGAGTGGGTGTTAGGTGAAGTAAAGGATAATTTGAGTGGATTGCCATCGCTGTAGTACCGAACACAGAATAATTAGCATAACACGTAGTCTTAGTATTTCAAGTAACTCATCATTCTTCCTTTTACAATAAAACTCGTACCGGGCCCATTATTAAAATTGGGTTTTGTTGTAGATTAATTTTAGGAAACTATCAACATGATCAACCCCTAATGTTTTAACGTAGTGTTGACCCCACCTCCACGTTGCGCATTCTTATCACAATTGGTCTATAAGTCACGAGGAATCTCTTCGTGAAGCGCTCTTTCACACTAGGATGAATTAGATTTTTCTAATGTGGCACAAGGAGGAATCTTTCTGTGGAGCCCCTTTCACATTGGAATAAATAAGTTTTCTTGAGCTAGCGCGAGTAGATAAATAAGGTTTTTTCTAGTAATCTTTTTTAAGATTGCTCTTTCATATAAATAGATTTGGGCAACGTGGCATGCGGATATTTTCTCATCGCTCTCTTTCACATTAGGGTACATCGACTTTGGTGACGTGGAGTTCTCTTTCTTATTAGATAATGCAAAACATCGTTCTTTTTCTTCGTCGAAAAAAGTTTCGAAGCATTGTCACACCAATATGGTAGTAGCCACGGTGAGGAATGTGTATCTTGTTATTCAGCTTTGAATGTTGTGGTCGATCTGAAAATAATTCAGATTCGGCAATCTATACACTATTTATCGTAATATTTAATGTTACATAGTAGAATGGATATTGATCATTGGTAATTATCTTTTATGCATATTACTAAAATACTTTGTTGATTGGGACGAAAGATGAGATTATTACTACATCATGTCTTAAATGATCATTCATGGGTGAGATTGTTGCTACATCATGCCCTAGATGATCGTCCATGAATGGATGGCTCTTCAACCATTCCATTTATTGTCTCAATTATACCATTGTGTAGGAAATCTTGACTTAGCTCGAGATCACTAAGTAGGGTGACAATCTCAATGACATACTCTTTTTGACCCCAAGGAGATGGTTCCTTGAAGAAAGCTAATAATTGGAACCATGAGTTGAGTATGGTAATGTCAACTATTAGTTATTCATTTAACCACACACACCTCCATTGTTCAGACTTGTGATTCTACAAGGATGAGTACTTAACCAAGTCTTTAGAACACACGGACCTCTTCGACTCCCACACCTACTATAGTTAATGGCACCCCTTTGACTCCTGCAACCACAATGGTTGTAGTGTCGGAGGCACCTATCATTACTACTACCCGTCCTATAGTGAATGCTCAATCTCTTGCCTTGAACCCATTTGGGTCTCTTGGTCACTCACCGGGCTATAATGTTCAATCCATCCCTATGGCCTCTAGTCCTTTTTCATATGGTATGTCGAATTTTACTTCATAGTTTTCAAACTCCATCCCATTTGTTGACCCTTATGCTAGCATTGGACTTGGGGGCACTACACCTCCTTATACTCCATTTTTGTTTGGTGGTTCTCAAATCCCTCAAATGACTCCTAATATGGGAGGCATTCCCTTTTTCAACCCTGGGTCTAATCCTGTTGCTTCTGGGTGGAGTAACCAACCTGGCAGACAAACTTCTGCTCAAGTTTCGTCCTATACCCTTACCTCCTCAGTGTTGATTCCGACCAACACGTCTAGCATGACGAATCTACCTCTATCCTTCGGATTCACACCTGGAGGAGGTCAATTTCACACCTTGGGCAACCCCCAACCCAGATCCAATTCGGCTGGGGGAAACTTTTTTAACCCCCATCAGAACATTCCTACTGGAATGATGCCCAACCAACCTCTTATGAGTCATCCTAGAGGAGGGTCTTACAATCCCGAACAGGGCCATGGTGCTTACCAGAACCCTGGATGGGCTACAGTTCCTTAAGCACAATCTTTCCAGGGAGCTTGGGGCCATATGTCGCAACCCCATCTCCCTTTTCTGGCCACGCTTAATCTACCATACTTGTCTAAGTTGATGAACGAACATATGTGTCATGATCCTACATGCCCCCCCGTCCCAACCAAGCTTCCTTTGGACATTTCAAAATTCAAAGGTAAGAATGGCGAGGATCCTGGTGATCACGTTACTACCTTTAACCTATGGTGCTCCTCGAATTCCCTTAATGACGATTACATTTGGTTAAGATTGTTTCAACGCAACCTCATTGGGGTTGTTGCGAAATGGTATATCGAGCTACCTAGGGGGGCATATGGGACCTTTAGTCAGATGGTGTTGGTCTTCCCTAACCACTTCCAATTGTTGTTTTGTTAAGATGTTGGCCTAGAACTTTTGTCGACTTTACACTAGGACACAACCACTCATATCTCGGATCATATCCATGAGTGGAATAGAAATAAGAGCTTGATTAAGACCTCCATACCCCCGACCTTTCTTTTATAATGGTTCCTCGAGTCTTTCCTGCCTCCTATCTCGAAGGATGTTGCTACATCCAGGGTTACCACTAAGGAAGAAGTGATCTTCAAAGCCCATCAGTTAGATCTTATATATGCTCAATCTGGGATGTTATACCACATTCCTCCGGATGCACCGAGGTCAACCTATGACCCTAGATAGAAGATTGGACCTCATGTTGATGGCATTGTAGGCTCCACCAATGTAAAATCCGCAAACTCAGTGACAAGCCATTTGAAAGAGTTGTCTCTAAACCAGTCTGCAAGAGGGTCAGCTTCATTTGTGTCTTCCAATCCCACTTAGTTGGTGGATGTACATTCCATGCAATCATCGACTGACCCAAATGGTAACCAACAACCAGGAGGGATTAAGAAGAAAGGACATAATAATAATCATAGGGGTGGAAAAAATAACAATAAACACAAGGACAATGGTAATAATGAGAAGACGAACAATAATGTTGGAGAGGGAAAGAAAGAGATACGTAAGGTGAAATTTCCATGTAAGATTTATACAAATGATCACCTTAATCATTTATGCCCCAAACTTGTGGAAGCTACGAGACTATTATCTCTACCGCCTGCCGTGTCGATGAATCATTTTCCACATAACCAACACATGGCCTCGAGCTACTCAAATGCTGAAAATGTGGCTGGTGGGAGTCAAAACCCATCGTCCCAAGAAGGTGACCGTTTGTGTATCAATATGGTCGATGCTAAGGCTCATGTAGCCATTCGATCTCACGACTATAGTTATTCATAGCCTATACCTGGTCTAGAATCTCCTCCTCGTCCTCTGGAGACGAATTTACAGATCGAAAAACCAGAGACACTGCCTCGTATTTCGAAAGGAGTACTCAAGCGCTCTACCCACAATCCAAATGCTAGAGTCGCCCAAAACTACTCTATTGTTGAGGACCTAGGTCAAACCCCTTGTGTGATGTCAGCTCTGGAGGTACTCCAGATGTGTCCTTCATAGAGGAATGCCTTTCTATATGCATTAGGAGCTCTAGAACTTAATGGCTCAAAAGTTATCAAGTTTGATGTCAAACATGTGAAGTCTCTCTTGCCCTACCATGTGGCATTCCAAATCCACGTGGGGTACTCTAAGTATACCATCAAATGTGTAGTTTTTTATGAAGGTGCTACTACATGTGTGATGTCCCTAATCTGTTGGAAAGATCTTGACTCTCTGAATCCCTCTCAATCATCAACCATGTTGACTTCTTTTGACGATTGTTCCTTCTACCCTCATGGTATTCTTCCTTCCTTTCCGGTCCAGTTAGGTGGGAGGATGGTAGAGGTGGATGTTGAGGTAGTTGATGCACCTCTTGATTATAACTTGTTACTAGGACGCAATTGGACCTATGCTATGACTTTCATCGTGTCTTCCTTCTTCCGCACTCTTTATTTTCCACTCAATGGGAAGATCGTGACGATCGACCAGTTATCCTTTGCGTATGCTAGTCCCAATGCATCTGTTGGACTGTCGATTCTCATGGTAGACAATTATCAAATGGCAATTGAGAATATTAGTGTCATAATGTATTCTTCCCTTATGGGTTCTTTCAAATTCATGGCACCGATTCACCATGTTTACGCCATGTCTAGTAGGCCCGTGTCGTCAGAGAGGTTTGTTCCTTTCCGCACTTACTATTTTAGCGATCCTTGAACCCTACCTTCCTTGACTTCGTCTTGTGAAGGTCGGTCACTTGATGGAATGGCCATGCAACTATCGGTAGCGGATATTGTGTATCAAGTTGTTCTGGTCTCTTATGTCGATCATGATCTTGTTACCTTGCCGATGGACAAGGAAGATCCTGTTCTTAGGCATGTGCGGGCCACTTTGTTTTATTGTTCACATGATTGGCTCTATGAATCTTTACCCTCATATGAAGCTATCATCGAAGCCATGAATGGTTCTGGAAAACCTTGGGATGATATGCATCATCGCTCTTATTTTCTCCCAAAGCTTGAAAGAATCAAACAAGATGACTTTCGATCTACTTTGAGTGAGATAGTCGGTCATGTCGTAGTTCCAGTTGATACACACAACATTTATGCCAAAGGAAATATGGAGAGTATTTCTCCTACCATCGCGATCGATATCTCTCGTACCCCTGGCAAGATTGAAAATGTACATATCAGTGCAAATTGTTCGCAAGAAGAAATCCTAATCTACACCAAACTCTTCAAGGAATTTTGAGATGTATTTGTTTGGTCATATGAAGATATGCCAGGAATTGACCCTTGTATTGTCGAGCATGATATTATAACTTATCTAGATGCTAAACCTATTTGACAACATCTTAGAGCTATATATCCCCATAAGGCCCCTGTTATTAAGGCAGAGGTAGAAAAACTGCTTAATGTGGGCTTTATCTACTCGGTTCCCTTGGATGAATGGGTATCCAATCCCGTTCCTATGAATAAGAAGCAAGGAACCATCCATGTATGCATGGAATTTCGTGACCTGAACAAATCCTGTCCTAAAGACAACTTCCCGACACCTTTCATCGATCATATTCTCGACAAGTGTGCAGGAAGTGAAGTGTTTTCTTTCATGGATGGATTTTCAGTGTATAATGACATTCAAATTAAACCTGAGGATCAACACAAGATGACATTTATTTGTCCTTGGGGTGCTTCACATACCGAAAAATGCCTTTCGGTGTTAAAACGCCAGAGCAACCTTCCAACGTGCTATGACCTTCACATTCCACGATCTTAGGAATATAGTCGAAGCTTACCTTGACGATCTTGCTTCTCACTCTTGTAAGAGAGAGGATCACTCTACGCACCTTCAACTAGTTTTTGAAATATTTCGTTACTATAGAATCCGGTTGAACCCTCATAAGTGCATCTTTTGTGTTAGGTCTAGTCATCTTTTGGGATTTCTAGTTTCTGAGACTGGGATCATGGTAGATCCGTTAAAGGTTGAGGAAATACTTTGATTGCCTCCCCCGCGCACTATTTGACAAATTCAAGGTTTACAGGGGAATGCTAACTTTTTACGTCGGTTTATAGTAAACTATGCCAATATCACTAAGGGTTTCATGCGTCTTTTGAATAAGGACACCCCTCTTATCTGGAATGAGCAAGCCCAAGAATCCTTCGATGCTTTGAATAAAGCCTTGTTATCAACGCCTCTGCTGAAGTCTCCTGACTATAGTAGGGATTACATGCTTTGTATCGCCGCGTCCGAGGAGGCGATTGGTATGGTTTTGGTTTAGGAGGATGAGGAGCTTCGCGAGCATGTCATCTACTATCTTAGTCAAAACTTGGTCGATCTTGAGCTTAATTATTCTCATGTTGAAAATCTATCTTCGGTTGTCATTCATGTATTCCAACGTTTATGCCATTATATATTGCTTTGCAAGACTATTGTGGTTGTCGATGTCAATCCATTTCAATACGTCCTTACCAGGCATATCATAGGGGGAAAATATAATAAATGGATTGTCATTTTACAAGAATTTGATCTCGATTTTGCTTCTACAAAATCCAAGAAATCACTAATCTTCGCGAGGTTAATATCCTACTTTCCATGATTAGATGAGGATGTTATCCATGTCGATTTGTTTGTAGAAGAACACATTTTCCTTGTCTCGTTGTCTAACCCTTGGCATGGAGACATCATTCTCTATCTTCAAACCTTGAAGTTCCCTCAGCATCTATTGCAAGATGACCAACGAATTGTATGATAACAAGCTAAGAATTACACTATCATTAGTGACACTTTATATCATCGAGGAATAGACAATATCCTACGTCATTTTTTAACTCACAAGGAACTCAAGTTAGTCCTAAACGATTTCCATAGTGGGGCTTATGGTGGTCATCTATTCGGGCTTGCGACAATCCAGAAAATTATGTGAGCCGATTATTTCTGGCCATCTATATTTAAAGATTGTGTTGAAGAGGTTAAGAAGTGTCACCCCTTCTAGGTGTTCACTCAGAAAATGCGCTTGCATCCAGCCCCTCTTCACCTAGTCATTATCATCGTTCCTTCACTAAGTGGGGGGTGGACTTTGTAGATTGCAACCCAACTTCGGTTGGGGGGAATCAATAGATTATCGTGGTCGTCAACTACTTTACTAAGTGGGTTGAGGCCATGCCTACAGTTAAATTCTATGGTAATAATATTTCCTTCTTCATATTCAATCAAATTATCACCCGGTTCGGTATCCCAAGTGAGATTGCCACTGATCATGGCAGTCACTTTCAGAATGAAATGATGGAAGAGCTAGCATCTAAGTTGGGGTTTAAGAATGGTCATTCTTCCCCTTACTACCCCAAGGAAAATGGACAGGTAAAGGCCGTCAACAAATCTCTCAAGAACATTTTGCAAATAATTGTCGGCCAGAGTAAGTCTGACTGACACATTATGCTATATCTCACACTCTCGTCATAACGAACCTTGGTCAATACTGCCACTGGTTTTTCCCCTTTCCAATTAGTACACGGTGTGGAGTCGATATTACCTATTGAATGCGAAATCCCTTCTCCTAAGTTGGCAATCACACTCCTACCTGACACTTCCGATATCGAGCAATGCCTTGTACACCTAGAGAGTCTTAACGAGCAGCGTTGAGATGCCTCTACACCTATCAAGGAAAACAAAAGATGTGTCAAGATCTAGTATGATAAGTTTATCTCTCCTCGGTTGTATGTCGAGGGTGACTTGGTCCTCTTATATGATCAAACCAAAGAATTGATGGGGGAAGGCACGTTTAAACCCATGTGGCACGATCCTTATGTCATGCGATGTGTCTTAGAAAAAGGATCCTATGATTTAGAAGATTATGAAGGGAATATGTTGGCCAAGACCAGGAATGGCCTCTACTTAGAAAGGTATTATCCATGATCCCCAAGATTAGGCAGAACTCTTTGTATACTAATGTAATTTAGTGTATATATATTTTCCCTTTCTTTTATCGTCTTCCGCTTTCTTATCGAGTTTTCCCTTGGTTGGAAGATGTCAATGGAGTCTCCAGTCTACTTAAGATTTATATACGGATCCATTCGTCATACATGAAACTTGGCTTCCACTGCTTGGGTGGTTTACTCACCCGAGGGTCTACTGGTGTCTTCCGGTGGCGTATGCCTAGGGCCGTCCATGAATAATGTGGCTGAATATAGCATCATTATAGAACTTTTGTGCAACGCTATCTCACATGGTATTTTCTCTTTAGAGGTTCATCTATATTCCCAGTTAGTTGTATGTCATTTGAATGACAGTTACCGCGTGCGTGATCCTACTTTACTTTGACAATTCCTACGGGTACGTCTCTTAGAATGACAGTTTGATTTTATTACTTATTATCATATACCTAGGAGTTCTAATTATGAATCTGATGCTTATGCTAATTTTGTTTTAGATTGGAAATTTTCACATAACTAAAGGAAAGAAAACCATCTCATCAATGTACACATTGTAATATAAGTAAAGTTGAAGAACCTTGTTTTATATATATTTCAAAAAATATGATGCTTATAGTACAAAATTGGGTCTAACACCCTCGATAAACATATACAGCCGATAATACAAGATCCATGACATCTACACCTATGACGCCGGATGTGTGTCATAATAACAAACTACAGTGTTTGCAAGACACCGAAAGAGTCGCACCCAAGCTCTGGGCACACCAACCACTTGTCGTTGCATGGCCTCTAACAGATCCTCTACCTGAACCATCAAAATCCTATGATTCAAATGAGATAGGTTTCTCTGCACGTTTTTAAGGACTCTCTATGCTTCTTCTCCCACCACATCATGTCCCTGGTGCCTCTAATGATGTCGAGGAAGCCCGTTCGACCGTTGTGAACCAACGTCTGCATCACACAAGTGTCTAGTTAGTACTTAAGCATAATCCAAAAACATTTTTGTTTTACTATACCAAAATAAAAAAATGAAATATTTAAAAACATTTGACATACCTATGTCCACGTAGGTGGTCCCTGGTGGGAGTGGCATGTCAGGCTAGTCATCCAAAGGAATGACCTATCGCCTCCACCAGTAGAATAAATCATCGTTGTAGGGTGTGGGCACCCTACCTCCCTCCTGACATCTCATTAACTTGGACCACCGTTCTATGGCTAGATCGTGAGATCCTCTTGGATGAATATCAACTCTAGGTTCCAAACTTGGAACTCGCTCAAAGAAAAAGTTGCATAAGATAGAGGAAAACCAAAGTTCCTCTTGCCACCCTATTTTCACTCTATCAACTGGCTCTTCATATTAACCAGTAGTGAGGTAAACCAATCATATATTGTGGGTCTCAAGCACTCTACAACATAGAACATGAGAGGCCTCGATGCCTGGTGCAATGAAGTCGATCCTATGATACTGGTCAACACAAGGACAACAATCTTAAGTCTAATATTGTTTATCGCTCGGATGGGGAGTTGAATCCTGACCTTCGGGGTCCCTGCTACACAATGAGCGCTTATGTACTCCTCTATCTTCATACCTGTTATAACCCTAAATTGCACCACACATGCTTACCTAGCATCATGCCAACTCATATCCCTTCTTTGCCAAAAAATTGTTGAACAACTCTTTGAAAATCATCTTGAATTTATTAGTGGCCATGAATTACACTTATGATTTCAATCATTTGCATTCTAAACATGGGAATGCCTACTTCAGAAATGGTATTGTATTGTGAAGATGCTTGTTTGTTTGAAGGTTCCCAATTTGTGCGTTCTTTGTTCTCGACACACACATGTATTTTACAAAGTATTTCGGTCATCACAGGTTTCGACCTCATACTTTTGGGGGCAATCTGTTACACATTATTTTGGTCACTCTGATGATGACTTTACAAACATGTAATCGGGCCCTCAAAATCATCTTTTGCCTGAGAAATGTGATTGTTTTCCTCCTCTGCAAGAATACTTTTTAGAAGGATGTCATGGGCTACTCATAGTGTACAATGTGGAAATCAATGATTTCCATAGGCTTCTCTATAGTTGGCCTACGGGATTTCCGTAGGCTTCTATATAGGCAGGGTGCGGCGACGTTTGAAATCCAAAAGAGGAAAGAGGTTCAAGAAGTTTCTAGAAGGGGAATCTTCTGGAATGTGAGGTGGCGTATATATGGTTATGATCCTAATGAATTCTCAGATATGGTAGGATCATCCTCATCTCTTTAACCACTCCAGCTTCTCCTATACAATAATGGTCTTCCCATGGAAAAGGTTAATCACAGTTAAGCAAAGCTGAGCAAAGGATTGTTGGAAGAATAGGCTGGAGATTGTGTGAAGAACATTATTTCAATTGATACTTGAGGTCTACATTTTCCCATCAATCTTTTGAAGATCATCTTCATGAAAATATCGGAACAATTATATGTGTGTGTTGGAACGAAGGAACACTAAAAGGGAACTTGTGACATCAAGGAATTTCGGTTGTATCTTCCACTTGTATTCAAATATAATACAGTGGCATGTTTCTTTCCCATAAAATTATTATCATTTTATTACATGACTCCTTGATCACATGTTTAAGTTTTCATTGAATCTATCATAGTTTATCTCACTTTGGTTGGTTTGTGTCATTGCAAACCTGGTTTCACAACAACACTGGAGTGAAGTGGGAACAACAAAGATATAAGGAAGCGATCTCAAAAGTAAGTCATCAATTCCTTCTTTGACACTTAGATCAATGATTGTAACTTAGGGAAAGCATAATGTCATGTCCTGTTTTGTTCTAGATTCAGGTGGATCTAGGGAGATTAGTTTGTGTCCGCATTTACCAATTTATCCTATAACACATCCCCTCCCCCTTATCTTGGCATTGTCCTCAACGCATATACAAAATAGAGATCAAACTCTCAAATTTATTCAAAAATTTGTGGGTACTCTGCCTGCATGGCATCTTCATGCTCCCATGTAGCATCTTTAGGACTGTAGCAGGTCCACTGAACTTTTACTATCTCTATAACTTGATTCTGAATCATGTTGACTTTTTTGTCCAATACCTTCACTGGCTAAACTTGAAAATCTCACTCTGTCTCTACCTAAATCAGATGCCAATCAATAACATGGTTAGGATCATGTACACATTTCTTTAGTAAAGAGACATGAAATAGATTATGCACATTCATGGAAGCAAACAATGCAAGCATGTATGAAACTAGCCCTATTCTATCCAATATTTCAAATGGGCCACAGAATCTAGCTGCGAGCTTTGTACAACTACCCAATTTCAAAGAGATTTTCTTGTGCTTCACTTTCAAAAGTACATGCTCCCCTACTTTAAATTATCTAGTTGTCATGTTCTAGTCTACATAAACTTTCTGTATATCCTGAGCTGCCTTTAAATTCTACTTGATCCTGACCACCTAGTCTTCCATGTCCTTGAGAAACTCTGGCCCAAGTACCACTCTATCTATTGGGTTGTCCCAACTTACTAGAGTATCAAATTTCCTACCATACAAGGCTTCAAATGGGCTCATTCTTAATGAAGCTTGATACCCATTATTATATGCAAAATCAACCAAGTGTAAGTAATCTTCCCACTTAGATGGATTATCCATCACATACATTCTTAACATATCTTCAATTATTCGATTGACTCTCTTTGTTTTCCCATCTGTCTGGGGATGATATGTCGTGCTAAAGTTTATGTTTGTGCCAAATCATTTAATCAATCCCCTCCATAAATTGGAGGTAAACTTCATATCTTTTTTTGAGACGATTGTCCTAGGTATCCCATGCAACCTAGCAATTTCCTTCATGAAAATTTCTACAATATTAGTCGTTGTATGTGTTGTCTTCACAGGCACAAAATTAGCAGCCTTTGTTAATTTGACAACCACCACCATGATTGAATCATGTTTATTATTCGTTATGTGTAATCCTGTGATGAAATCCATGGTGATCACTTCCCATTTATTCTCTGGAATTGGCAATGGCTACAGCAAACCCACTAGGTTCCTATGCTCATCCTTTACCTTCTGTCATTCCATACATCAAGTGATGTAATCAACAACATCCTTATTCATTCCCGACCAAAAGAACTAGCTTCTTACTACTGTAATTTTTTTCTGGTAACTAGGATGTCCAACATAAGGAACATCATGCATTTCCTTCAGTACCAAATTCCTCAGTTCTCTGGAGCTAGGAACATAGATTCTATTTTTATGCATGAGTAATCTGTCTTCCCTTATCTCATACTCCTTTATTTTTTGTTGTACATTTCCTTGCTGTAAGTTTTCCTTTACCTGTAGGAAATGTTGATCTGTAACAAGACCATCTAAAATTATGCTCTTCAAGTCTGACTGATGCATACTGATATCAGTAGTATGCATGAGATGAACTCTTCTACTAAGCGTATCAACAACTTTATTCTCCTTTCCTTTGATATGCTTGATATCAAAGTCATATTCACTTAAAAATTCCATCCATCTTGTTTTCTTGGCATTCAAGGTCAGTTGTTCAGAAAGATACTTCAGGCCAATGTGGTCTGTCCTTAATTTGAATTTCTTCCCCATGAGATAATGCCTCCACTTCCACAATGCGTGAAAAATGGCAGCAAGTTCCAAGTCATGTGTGGCATAGTTCCTCTCATGTTCCTTAATATTTCTGGACTCATATCCAATGACATGTCCATTTTGCGTGAGGACTCCCCCATGTCCTTCCTTACATGCATCTATACATACCACAAAACTTTCATTTGGGTCAACAATATTTAACACAGGTGCACTAATAAGTAATTCCTTCAACAAATTAAAATTATTTTCACACTTGAGCGTCCATTCAAATTTAGTTCCCTTCTTTTGCAAAGAAGTTATGGGATGAGAAATATTATAGAACCCTACTCTGAACCTTCTGTAGTAATCATCTAATCCCATAAAAGATATGACATCTGACACATTTATGGGTGTTGGCCATCCTCTAATGGCTTTGATCTTCTCTGGATCTACTGTTATGCCCTGCTCTGAAATAATGTGTCCCAAGTAATGGATCTGCTTTTGATAAAAAGAAAACTTACTCAACTTGGCATACAACTGATGTTATCTCACTACTTGCAATACCAGTCTTAAGTGATGTTCATGCTCCTCTTCAAACTCATAATAGATAAGTATGTCATCGAGGAATACTATGACAAACGTATCCAAATAATTTTTGAATATGTTGTTCATTAAGCACATGAAGATAGTTGGTGCATTGGTCAGTTCAAATGGCACCACTACAAATTCATAATGCCCATACCTGTTCCTAAAGGCTGTCTTAGGAATGTCTTCTTCCTTGATTCTTACCTGATGGTATCCTACCCTCAAGTCAATCTTTGAGAATATATTTTCTCCTCTTATTTGATCAAAGAGGTCATCAATTTGGGGTAGAGGATACTTGTTCTTTATAGTGTACTTGTTCAACTATGGGAAGTCAATACACAGCCTCAAGGTTCCATCCTTCTTTTTGACAAAAAGTATTGGTGCTCCCCAAGGTGAAACACTTGGATGTATGTACCCTTTATTCTACAATTCCTCCAACTCCATTTGTAATTATTTTAACTCTGGTGTTCTCATTCTATAAGGTGTTATTGACACCGGGGCAGCTCCTGGCACTAAATCAATTGAGAAATATATCTCCCTCCTTGGTGGCAATCCTGGTATTTCTTGAAATACATCTTCAAATTACCATAGCACCAAGAAATCTTCAAGGCTTGGCCCCTTTGTATTATCTGTCTCTTCCACATAAGCTGCATACAATTGATATCCTTTCCTAAAACATCATTTTAGTTGTAAGGATGAAATCTCCCTTATAGAGATGGGTCTTGGAACTCCTTTCTTAGTGCTTTGTTTTCCATTTCCATCAAGACATGTAAATGTATTATTATGATAATCTAGGATAACATGATGCTTGTCCAACCAATCCATTTCAATCAGAATATCATAAGACCCCAAAGGTATGATATTTAGATCAATACTAGTATTCACACCATTAAGACTTATGGAACAACTTCTGACCATGTCATGGATCCTTCTTTTGGTTCTAGTGGCTAACTGAACCAAAATTTCTTTTCCAAGTTTACTTTTCTCCAAATGTAATATATCGACTATCTTAGGATCAATGTAACAATTAATTTCTCTTGAATCAATCAAAATAGCAACAGGCTTATTTATAATCTTACCTTCCACCTCGATCATATTGGAGTGGTACTCTGCTTGTCGATCATTTAAAGTTGTATAGATGTTACCCATGATTTTGGTCATCATGATGATGTATTGATGATGGTGTACTCAGGCTCTTCATAAGAACTTTCTCCTGAGAAAATTTACTTTCATCTCTTCCCAGAAAACTCATTTTTGAAGAAGGTTCGCAGGCTGCTAGTATATTTGGCTGCGAGAATGCCTGATTCTCGCAGGCTGCCTTAAGCCAGGGTGCGAACTTCTCGCACTGTTTTGAACTGCTAGGGTGCGAACTCTTCCTAAAGAAAGGAAAAAGATGAATTCTCGATGCTTCTAGAAGGGAATCTTCTAGAAGGATGGGTTGGCATTCGAATGGTTATCCTAGTACTGGATTCCCTGATATTTTGGGATCATTCTTATCCAAGTAACTAATTCATTCTCTCCTATATATTGAGGGAATTCTCATGGAAAAGGTTAAGCAAGATTCATTGGAGAATTGGTGAAAGAATTATGTTAAGGACTCAGCATTGAACATCAGCTTGGAGACTCTAGCAAGTCTATCAAGAGGATTTGATCTTCTTCATGCAAGGATTGAGAAAGTGTGTGTGTCGGAGCCAAGAGCCATCGAACGGAAGTTTGCGACATCAAGGCTCAGGTTGTAATCTTTACTTTCCATTAATACGATACAG
>SNQJ01S0117657.1:12022-22061 GCA_010110895.2 Picea sitchensis
TTCTTGAACAACTTTTTCCCCACAGCTGGTAAACCGATAGCTTGGCTTATAAAATCTTCATTTACCTCAAGATGCATGTCTCCTATCTTTTCTCTGCAACCATCGAAAGTCAATGCGAACTCTTGGGAAACTCTCAGATTGAAACCCACAAACTTTTCAATAAACAAACGCCAGTCGTTCCTTTCTAAGTTGTCTCTGGCGTTGTCAAATGATAACAAGGTTTGGATGCCATTGGGCTCAATCCTCACCACAGGAGCCATGGCTAACAGAGGGGAAACAACACCGAAATCGGAGGTAGGGTTTGATAAGAAAACACAGAGTCATAGCCCTAAGTTTCCATAAAGCAATGACAGTTCAAAATGGTAGGCATAGGCGTTAATCACCAAGCGTGGGAAAGAGATCGTGAAGCCTGAGGCCATACAGAGAAATAATATCATGTTGTACCTCATATGATACCTTGGGATATGGGTAGTGTAAGGATGTAAGCGCTTGAATACCATAGAGCGCACACATGCATGACTTGATTACAAGGTAAAAGTATCAAATAAACATTGTGTTAAACAAAATTATGAATCAAACCCCATTACTATTAATCGAATATTGATGAGTGGGAGGTTTTTTACTTATGTAACCAAGGCATGTTTAGGGCCAAGGAGTTATAAACTGGGAAAACAATCATGTTCGTAGCGAAAGACGACAATTCGACAATAGACCATATGAGCAGTTATCCTTTGATCAAAAATCGAAACCAAGTGTGAATTCCAGCTGTGAGTTTTCATGCTTACAGTCATGAAAAATAAAATTTAAAGGAAGGTATGTAAAAAGCGACAAGTGATAAGTGTCGTTGCTCATGACGAGTAATGCAAATTTAGAGACCTTGTGTAGGCAGCTTATAAACAATAGAAATTACATTATTGTTGCCAACAAGACAACAACCTCTACATCAATCCAAAAAATTTCAAAGGATATGCAGAATGAATTTGAAATGTCATTACTTGGGGAACTATCCTTCTTTTTGGGTCTTCAGATATGTCAAAGAAACCAAGGAATTTTTATTTCTTAAACTAAGTATATTAGAGAAATGCTAGAGGTTTGGAATGGAAGATTGCAAACTAGTTACCACTCATATGCAAACCAGTTGCAAGTTGAGAAAAGATGATGATTCAAAGTCTACATACCAGAGGAAATATAGGTCAATGATTGGTAGCTTACTATATGTGACAACATCTAGACTAGATGTAATGCATCTAGTTGGACAGGCGGCATGATTTCAAGTAGCACCAAAGAAATCACATTTATTAGCAGTGAAGAGAATTTTCAGATATCTCAAAGGAACATAAGAGTTTGGATTATGTTATCCAAAAGTAAAGGATCTATCACTTATTTCCTACACAAATGCAGATTGGGCAGGTTGCATTGATGACCGGTGGAGCACCTTTCTACTTGGGTGAGTGTTTAGTATCATGGTTAAGAAAGAAACAATCATCAGTATCCTTATCTACAGTTGAGACAGAGTATATTTCAGCAACAACATGTTGTACAGGTTCTATGGGTGAAACAAACTCTAACAGATATACAAGTTGAGTATGATGATCCCATTACAATCTATTGTGATAATAAAAGCGCCATCAGTATCTCAAAGAACTCAGTGATGCACTCCAAGATGAAGCACATTCCAATAAAGTATCACATTCTATGGGAACGGGTTGTATAGAAGAACATCATAGTTGAATATGTGGGCACAAAAGAACAAGTGGCAGACATCTTTACAAAACCGCTTCCAAGAGAATCCTTTGAGTATCTTCGCCAGAGACTCAGAGTAATTTCTACTCCAAAATGAATGCTTTTGAAAGCTTATATTACATGTCTTAGATCTACACAAGGAAGCACCATAAAGAGGATAGTTCAGGTTAGAATATCAGTTTCAGGAAGAGTTCAATCATGGGGATTATCCCCAAGGATAGTTCAGTTAGGGGAGCAACCCTGGATGGAAAGATACCTTTGTTATTGATGACAAAGGGGGAGAGATTTATCAGATGCAGATGTAAATGCAAAGGTAAAGGTAAAGGGGGAGCATGAGTGACATGAATTCAGTATTGCACCAGATTTTTTCCATCAATTCCAAAGGGGGATATTGTTGATTAATTGGATTGGTTGTCATTGATGTCAACCCTTGAATAAATTTTGGTAGCTAATTCTGGTAGCACAATGGTTTGGGTAATGGACCCAAGTTTGTTTGATGGATAATGGTATGATTTTTTATACATTTTCAGGTAAGACTATTCCATATGGATAGTACATGTCATGTCATTTTCGGTGGTATGTGGAACATCACATAACTCCTCACGGTTAGAGAGTTATGGCCATGTGAAGTTGGAGAAAGGTTTGGGCAATGGACCCAAGTTTGTTTGATGGATAATTGTATGAGTTTTGATATATTTTGAGGTAATAATATTCTAGATGGATAGTACATGTCATGCCATTTACAGTGGTATGTGGAACGCCACATAACTCCTCACGGTTAGAGAGTTATGGCCATGTGAAGTTGGAGAACCCTCATGAGTCATCTAGAAGCGCCAAAAGGTCAAAGTAGTCAAAGTGGTTTAAGAGATTTTAGAAGGTAAATAATAAAGTGAAGTGATGAGTGTACTATAATTCAAAGTGAATAAAAAAGAAATTATTTAAATAATAAAGTTAATAGAGAAATTACTAAGTTGACAAGTGGTTAGAAGTGGATTAACCCTAAAATAAGGAACGTGGGTCAAGATGGTTAAAACATAACCCCTTGAGGAAGCTACATGAAAGTATAAATAAGAGGCCAAACTCTCTCATTTTAATCACACTTGAGCATATTGAATATCTACAGGTGACTGAGGTAACCAAAGGATATATAAGCCAAATTTCAGTGGGAATGTGAAGTAAAGAAGGCTGAAATTCAAGGGATCATCAATTCTTTTGATGATGTTTTCTAAGGTATGTTATTTACAGGTCATCTCACCATTTTCACAATAATATTTTTTTCTAGAATGATTCATACCATGAAAATGGGAGGCCATTGAGGAAAAATATCCAAGTAGTTGTGATACAAATTTCCGCTTGTGGGCCATTAGAGTTTTGGAGTTACACTCCGTGGAAAATAGGGTTTGTGGATGGTCCTGAAATTAGTCTAAAACAGGTGTTTCGAGTAAAAACGTCGTAACTTCTTCATAAAAGATCCAAATTTAGTAAGATCAAATGTATTGGTTAGAGTACACTATGTAGTATTCTGTGTACAATTTTTAGATCCATACAACAAACATTTTGTGCAGGGCACGCTCTATAAGTTAGCTCTCTAGAATAAGCCATAATTCAACAAGGTATGCCATTTTTGCTATAACTCATTTTCCAAGAGGTTCCAAGTAGTGAAGTCTGGAGGAATTGCATAAAAGACATTGATGAACATTGTATACCATTTTTATATCTTAATTCATTACAGGTACATAGTTATGATTATTTCAATTTTGGGTTGTTGACTAATCTAAAATTAGTCACGTGAGACTAAAGTAAAGTTTGATGAAAATGTTAGTCTCTTGTTGTTAAAGTTAAGGAAGGTTTGCAAGTATGTGATCTTATACACCATGTCTATTACAGAGTTACAAATAGTATTTGGATGATGAAATTGATGAGGGATTTTGGTTGAGGTACATGTTGGGTACATGGTTGAGACAAGTAGTTGATGAGTTGGCACATACATGAGGTGTGTAGTTGATGATGTTGGTACATCTTGATGAGTCATAGTTGATGAGTAGTTGATACATGATTGGCACATACTTGGTACATGGTTGGAGACACTTGTTAGTAGTATTATTGACACATGGTTTATGGATGATGTAGCATACTTGTATTGGTATATTAATAGAAGCATATATTGATCTTGGTGATGATTATGAGTTGTTGTGTTATGCTTGGTTGATGCACATATTTGAGAGTTGTCTTGGTGATTGATCTTGGTGAGTAGATCTAATTTGGTTGATAAGATTGATGAGACAGGTTTTTGTTATAGGTTGTTTGGACAGGTTGTTGTGACATGTTTTTTGTACAAGTTTGGTGCATGGTTGATGCACTTGTTCATGGTATATGTTGAGGTACAGGTTGGTGCATGGTTGATGCACTTGTTTATGGCACAGGTTGATTACAGGTTGTTTGGTTTAGGTTAGTGCATGGTTGATGCACTTGTTTATGGTATAGGTTGATTATAGGTTGAGGTACAGGTTGATGCATGGTTCAGGTTATTGGTACAGGTTGTTTGGTGCAGGTTGATTAGTACAAGTTTACAACAATATATCTCACAATGATAGTGTGATAGTGGTTTCATCATTCTACTTCTACATCAGGACAGTTGGACGGAGCAAGGACATGTGGTTGTAGCTGGAGAACATAGGGGTTCATAGCATCCTGTTGGTTGTACCCAAAAAAATTGGGAGTTGGAGATTCCCTCATGTTCTAGTCTGAGAAATTTGGGGGTTGGATCCTCCTTCCAGTTGCAGTTGGAAAACAAAGGAAGTTGGTGCTTCCAATGAATGTAATTCTTAAAGACATATAAGAAAAAACATTATGTGGTTTTCTCCCACTTTGGGCTTCCACGTAAAACACTGGTGTACTATGTATGTGTGTGATTGCTCATTTGTTCATTGTTTATTTACTCTGCAACTATTGGATGATAACGCTACATTGATATAACACTTGCATTTTATGGTGAGAAAGGATTGAATTGCTCTATTATTGATTCACCCCCCCTCTCAGTAATCCAACACCAAGCAGAGCCTTGTTTATATCTTTTGTAGCTTGACACCCTATACCCAAGAGGAAACATTCCCCCGAGTGTCCATCTCACGCATGCACCTCCTTGCATTGAGCATAGGTACGTTCCACTTCTGGAACTAGATTTCTTACTTGCGACACTTGAACAGAGCACAAAATTTTTGAGTCCACTTGTCATCAAAATTTTGGGTTTAGCATGACCTTAGGAAGTTGATCTTGTTACAAAGAGTTTACTTCCCCAACTGGTTACTCTTACAGTCCCTATGGAGAGTTTGATTGATGCCTCATGCATCTCAAATTTTCATCATTGAGTCTATGTTTCCAGAGTCTTCCATATGTCTCATGCTCTCATTCAAAGGATGTCTATCAACCTGTGTCAGTCATTCCTCAGAACTCTTGAATTTGCATGTCGACCATACCCTCTGTGTATCTCAAAATTACATGAAGGTGTAGTCCTATTGCACACCTTGGTCCTACTTTCCTCATTGGTAGGTAACCTTGAACCCAAAAATCGACATTTCATCATTGGTCGTTGACTGCGTGGTTTCCCTTGTGTTCGACGGTAAAAAATATATTCACACATTGGGATATGTGCATTGTCTTGGATGCCATTAGCCTTATTGGTGGTTTCCTCGCCTTTGTCAACAGTTTTCCATATTGGTTATTATTCAGAGGGTCTTTTTCATGTACCGTTTGCATCTGGAACACACGAAAGACACACAGGGTCATTGGTTCGTGAAAATGTTCTTCATCTGATTTCCTCCAAATCATCAAGCTCCTGCTTTGTACCTCGTGTTGAATGATGAGAGATGCCTTAATGTTCTCCCTTCAATGGGTCTCCTTCCATCGACTTCATCTCATCTGTTCTGGAGACAAGACCTATAGTTCTATGAGTACCTAAAGGCTTGCAGTCATTAGTGGCAGGTTCTCTCGCCATCGACAGTTGGGAATACATCAATGTCTCCTGATCGATGGATTCTTCAAGTGTTTGACCCCGACACCTCTATTCATACTTGTAAGAATGTACTCAGTGCCTTGATACCTACTTTCATTATCGGTAGGTTGTCTCGTGTTTGTTAACGGTATCCCTTAATGACCAGTAATCAAACGAAGTCTCATTGTGTTCAACCTCAAATCCTTCATTCACACGATGTAGACTTGCACCCTTGGCGGATTGTGTAGAAGACTTGAAGACATTAGTTTATAGTCACAACTTTCTTGAGTTATTTCTACCTTTAATTGGACCAATACCTATGTGACTTTAGTGATCATGAGAGATCAGATTGTACTCCATTGTATATAGATATCTTCATATTGAGATTGGTTTTACTGGGCCTCGTTCATGAGTATGACATCCTTTGGCATCCAGCCACTTTTGTATTGCCTACTCATGTCCATGAACAACTTTTTGGTATATTTTCACATGGATCTGCAATGTAATTCAAATTGCCAGCCATGATGTGTGCAAAGTTAGTGTAGATCATAATGAGAAACTAGTTCTTTCAGTTGGGTCCCCATTACTCCACTTCTTGGTATTATAATGTATTTCAGCCTTCACAAATACTCCTTTGACCTCACACATTAGGGGGAATCTGTTATAGCAAGATTTTCCTCACCCAATGAAAACTTGCACAGAGGGCCTTTTTCCATTTCCCTATGCAGACTTGAAGTCCCTTTTTGCAAATCCCAAAGATAAAAACATTATTTTTCCACATATATGCACCCTTTCTATTGTGCAACATGTGTATATGCATGTTGCACCACTACAACCCACGTACATTGGGTTTTGTGCCCAAAATTAAAAAATGGTGTCAGGTTTCCATGTCACGTCACTCGATCCATGATCCTTGACCTTCCATATACTGGAAACATTCTGACTCGGCCCTTCAGTTCCATTTGAAGGATATAAATGGGCCAAATATGAGCTATGGAAAAGAGGAAAATAATTCAACTTTGAGGGCAAAGTTACTCTGGAGAAATTATTCACTTCATATTGAGTTTTCATCCCTTTGTCCTTTTAAGTCTAAACACATTGTCCAGCCCCCAAGATATTCCCTAATTGATTGAGAACATCGTTGTCTCTCTTATATGATCTTGCATTTGGTGGAGGATTGAAGTGGTAGAGGCCCAACTAGAAGGGACTTAGTTTCTCGGTTATGAACCGTGCCAACATAGAAGTTTGCAATTCATTCACTTCTGTTGATTACATTTTAATAGAAATACCCTTTTCTCGTCCAATTAATATCTTGCAAATATTTGAATTGTTATTCCATGGGCGTATTTGTTATGAATGTTGATGAAATATGCTATTGGATGTGATAACATTATATATTATCACCATATGATTGCGTTTATTGGTTGTTGAGGACAAGTTGCAAGTGTATTTATTTGAGTCAAGTGCTTAATGATGGACTTCATCGAACGTATGGACAAGGTAGGCCTTTTATCTTGTCTTGCTAGTATATTTGTTTATATATCATACCTGAGATTAGAGTTGATTTCTGCAGTCATTTCCATATATTGTGGTTTACCCCTATCCATAAACATATTTTCCTCTTAACAATAGGATCTCAGGTGGCTTCATCAGAGGGAGGAACACACATTAATACTTCATCATCATGCTTGATATCTTCAGGCTCTTGCTCTTCAACCAGGTCCTCATTATTCTTGGTAGAAGAATGAGTAAATTATTTCTCTTCCCCATGGGATTGGTAACCTTCATCAAGATCTCTCTCCTCAACCTCTTGTTGATCGATGCCTTGCTCCAAACTTTTTGGGAATTCCTCAATGAAGGTCTCAAGGAAAAATATTCTTTTAAGAATATCTGGGGTATCTTTGGGCTCACTAATCTTGACTTCTAGAACAAAGAATTTCTCTTCCTTGGATGAGGAGATGTTGGCTTCGACTTCTGTGGCCATGTTATAAGATTCTTGGATTGACCTTGGGCCCTTTTTATCAAGTAAGAATAATGATTTTCCTAAGAATCCCTGATATAGAGGAAAATGAGGAATTGGGATGCAGGATGATAGGTTCTAGGGAGTTGTCATGACGACTTCTGGAACATGGTATGGATCTCCCTAATGGTCCAATTCTCATTCTTCTTTATGTGATTAAGTTTGTTCACCAAAACCATATGATCCTATTTGATATTCCATCTCTTGAGGAAGACCTCTTCTAATTGATCCATGGATGTAATACTAGCATCAAGGAGGCCATCATACCATTCTCTAGCATCATCATGAAGAGTGGCAAATAAAAGTTTCATTGGTAGATCTTCAACATCATCACTGATAGGAGGGAGTTTAAAAAAGGCCCAAAAGTTGCTCATGTGGTCTTCGGCTCTGACCTCATCGTCGCCAGTGAATTTAGGGAGCCATTTTACATATCTTGGAGGCATTTGTTGGGGATACCCCATTATTTCACTCATATCCAAGGGTTTAAAATTACTTGGGTCCCCTTGAGAAGCCATGTTTGGATTAATCATTAGTGGAGTCACCATATAATCCTTCTAGGGATTTTCAAAGGGAAAATAGGGAATCACCCTCAGTGGAGTCGCCAAGTAAGCTTTTAAAAGTTAAAGGATTTGAGAAAAAGTGTCATTCGAAGAAAATTGACTCGATGTTCCCCGACAACAGTGCCAAAAATGTTATTGTGCAATCTATACTTTCCCAAAGCCTAAAGGCAAGTAGGATTAGATTTGCGTAACACATAGGTATACCTATCATTGTCACCCCAATAGGGTACCTCTTTCTCTTTAGGAGGAGGAAAACCTCACTCCAAGGGAGACGTCCAAGGACCTAGTCAATTGATGAAAGGCAGAAAGACACGGTGAAAACCCACCCCTCTCTCTAGGTCACTCAATAGAAGAAGTCACTTGGGTAAATTTTAAAGGGACAAGGGAAAGTTAAAGTAGGTTTGTACCATACCTTTACCAATGAAACATCAAACATTAATAGTAACAATGATATCAACGATTATAATCAGTGACTTCTTAGACAAATTATGTGTTGCTAGAACAAGTTATATATAAAGATGAGATTATAGCAGCAACAATGTATCTTGAAAATTGCAAGTTATGATGAAAGGACAAGACATAAAAGGGCTTGCAAACTTGATAATGCTTTGTCACTCAAAATTTTCAAAATTAACACAAGTCAATAAATGACTTAAATGGTTGTCCAAACATTTATAACCACATTAATTAATGATGATGACAACAATGGAAACCACTTCAGAAAAGTACTATAATAAAGCAATAAGACACAACTTCAATATCCAATGATTATAGTTTGCTTAGTACAAATGCTCAATAGTTTTGTGGATGATTTTAGGGTTGTTAGGGGCTACAACAGTGGTTGTAAAAACAACTATGATAGCAGTAACAACTTCAGAATTTGCACTTTAGAAAGGCAATTAAACACACACTTTAACACTTATTGATAGTACCTTGCCTTATACAAATTATGGTATGACTTAGATGGTTAGTAGGCTAATATAAGCTGCAAAATGATAGTTGTAGTAGTGATTATGATAACAACAACTTGGTTGTTAATATCTCTAGGTTAGGTTAACAAGTTAGTTAATGTTAGTGGAGTATCAAGTAGGGAATTGAGCTTGAAAGTTGATGATCCTTGTCAAAGATCAAAGGAGGATGACCAGTGCCTTTCTAGGGTAGTGGAGTCAAAGATGGAGGCTTCTTCTAAGGCTTATAATTAATGATAATACACAAAAGTCTAAGAGGGAAAAAGTCTAGGAGAGTAGCAACTTAAGTCCTCCTAGATTTTGACCTCAATAAATAAAGTGCTAGGTTGTAGGCACTTCTAGGCCCTAGTGCCTTGCTCTCCTTAGAATTTTTATGAAGTAAAACTTGTGCAACAATAACCAAATGCAAACCTCTAGAGTGTTATCACTTTAGGGCTCTAGGGTTTTACTAGTTACTATATCAATTTAGTGAAAGCTTGGCAAATAAAAAGTAAGAAAGTAGCAACTTAAGTTTCTTACTTCAAGCATTAAATACACCATGCAATTGGTGGATCATGTTGTCATTTTTGCCAATGGTTTGATTATTTGGGATGTTGGATCATACGTCATTGATTCAAATGGTTTGGTTTGATTGATGTCATTGATTGATGTCAAGTAATTGATTGATTGATGATTGATGAACAATGTATATGCATTGATGAGAATGATAGATGTCCAAGTGGAAACCAATTGATAAAGATGGATCATTGATATGATG
>SNQJ01S0117657.1:27605-42349 GCA_010110895.2 Picea sitchensis
CTGAAGTTCTAGTCATGGAGATTTCTAGTTTAAGAATGAACCCCAAAGAAAAGATCAAAGACTTTAATCAAAGGTTCTTGACACTAAAGAATCGAATCCCCATAGATTCAATGCCTGCCGAGAATCTTATTATCGCATATTATACGAAAGCCTTACATCAAAGCATAGCCATTTGGGTAAAGATATCCAAGAAATCCACATTGTTAGAAGCCTTCGAAGAAGCCAGTCAGATTGAGAAAGACATTCTCAGCTTAAAAGACACTACTAGCAACGAGACAGAGACTAGTTCATCATCCAAAAAGAAAATCGAAATCTTCCCTAGACCTTCCCAAAACAAAGCTCAACCTGAAAGCTCAGATTTAGAAAACTTATAGAAAGTCGTTCAAAAACTGTCCAACCAAGTTATAGATTTAAAAAGGATGGCTGAAGAAGCTTCTTCAAGCAAAGGGCCTTACAAACCCCCTTTTAGGAAGCCTTTCCCCACCAACCGACCTAATTCAAATACTGAAGGCCTAAATCTAGAAAGCCTACAATTTGCTATTCAAACAATTCTAGAAGCACATGATAACTTGATGCCTCCCGAGATTCCTGAAGAAGCAACAGAACAAGAGACAATAGAAGAAGATGAATCTTCTCCAAACATTTTTGGACATTCTTTGAATAGCATTTTTCAAGCTAATTTTGAAACAGTGCATCCTTACAATACTAGGAGCAAGACAACAAACAAGCCTTCTTCTGAAATCACTACGACTTTGCCTCCAAAACAATCTAAATCAACTGAGACTAAACAGAATTCAGTAAACCCAAGTTTAGATTATGATTTAGTTGAATATCTAAAGAATCTTAGGGCTAACATTTATGTTTATGAATTATTAAAATTCCCTTTTCTTCTGCAAAAAATGCTACAAAATATTGCAGAGAACAACAAAAATGGCAATCCAAGCAGTAACAAAGGTGTTCATAACAACCCCAAAGTTCCTCAGAAGGCCTCCGCCAAAACTACTTCTGATCCTCATGATAAAAGATACCTTCCTGTAAATAATGTAACAAATGTAGATAAATCAGTTTTAGAGGCTACGAGTAAAAAGCAACAAGCTTCCACTATTAGTACTCGCAGAAATGTCCCTCAATTTTTGTTAACTTTTGAAATTTTCAATAGGAACGTACACAACTGCATGGTAGATTTAGGTGCATCATCTAACGTAATTCCTTGGTCTGTTTGTCAAAAGATTAATGCCGAAGTTCAACCATCCAGCTTGAAAATTATCTAGCTTGATAGAACTAGTGTTAAAGTGATAGGCGAATTAAGAAATGTGCTTATAAGATTGTCGTCTAATCCTAAAGTTCATCAAGTGATTGATATTATTATTGTAGATATCCCGGAAGTTTATGGTCTGTTTTTAAGCAGAGACTGGTCAGAACAATTACACGACTACTTTGTGACGGATTGGTCTCACTTGTGGCTACCCGAGAATGGAAAGCCCAACAAAATCAAGGTAAATCGTGAACGTTATCTGAAGTTCACGGTGACTGATTTAAATGATCTCAATGAACCTTTCACTCCTTCTACCGATTCGCCCGAAATACAGGGGATGGATACTTTTTTCGGTAATTTCATGGCCGAAACTTCCACTATCACTAACCCAGAACAACAGTCTGAAATTTTGACATATACACAGCCAATAACTTCTTCGCAGTGGACACATGAAACCGACGATGATCAAATATGGTCTCTTTACTTTGATGGGTCCAAATCCAAGGAAGGATCTGGTGCAGGCTGTGTGATCATCGATCCAGCAGGTAACAAGACTCTGATTGCTTGCAGGTTACAATTCGAATGTACGAACAACACGGCTGAATACGAGGCACTCCTACAAGGCCTCAGAAAAACATTAGATATGAACATTCAAAATTTGACTGTCTTTCGTGATTCATAAATCGTGGTTAGACAGGTAAAAAATTCTATACATTGTTTATCTCCGCACCTTAAAAGCTACCAAACTGAGGTATGGAATTTGATGAATAAGTTTGCCGCATTTAACATAAATTCTATTCCTAGATTGAATAATTCAGAAGTTGATTTGTTAGCTAACGTAGCTTCAAATTTTTTTCTTGCAGAAGGCGTATCTCTGAATGCATTCTCCATCGAACTGTTGTTCAGATCATCTGTCCCAGACAACATCATGAATTGGAGAGTCTTCGATGACGATCAACAGATTATAAGTTTTCTGCATATGGAAGAAACTTTCCAGGGTGCGGTGATTGACGAAGGAACCCATGACAAAAATCTTCATGACTTTACGGTAATACCAGATCCAAGATCTACAGAATCTTCATCAAACATGGTAAATTCTATCCCGAAATCTATAGTTAGATTAGAAAAATTTAGGATCTTCACGACAAGTTCAGAAAATCAGTGAACTGTAAAACGAATAGTTCCTCTTTGACGCATGAGAAGGTAAATTTGGGAACTAAAGACAATCCACAGTGCATTAATTTAGGGGTAGGGTGTTCTAAGCAAGAAAAAGTAGCGTTTATTAATTTGTTTAAGGAATTCAAATATGTTTTTTCCTAGACGTACGACGACCTGAAAACCTTTGATCCTAACATCATACAACACGTTATTCCCATGAAACCCCAAACCCAACCTTTTCAACAAAAGTTAAGGAAAATGCATCCAAAACTCGAACCAACAGTCAAGAAGGAATTAAACAAACTCCTGAATGCTAAGATAATTTTCCCAGTTAGACACGTACAATGGGTCTCTAATCTTGTCCCTGTCCGAAAGAAGAGTGGTGAAATCTGACTATGTGTCAATTTCCTAAATCTTAATTGAGCGTCTGATAAAGACAACTACCCTGTCCCTCCCATGGAACAGATCCTTCAACAGGTATCTGGTTCTGAAATATTATCCTTGTTGGATGGTTTTTCAGGGTATAACCAAGTCCTGATGTCCCCTCCAGACCAACTCAAAACCACCTTATGCACTCCATGGGGCACCTATGCTTATAGAAAGATCCCCTTTGGACTCATAAACGTCGGTTCCACTTTACAGAGAGCGATGGACATCGCTTTCTGAGGCTTAATCAATCAATCTATTGTAGTTTACTTGGATGATGTCAATGTCTTCTCGAAAAATAAATAAAATCATCTAGCTCATTGAAGATCTGTTCTACAACGATGTCGTAAGTATGACATTTCTTTAAACCCAAAAAAATCTATCTTCGCAGTAGAACAAGGTAAAATCCTAGGATTCATTGTATCGAGCGAAGGGATGATTATCAATCCTGAAAGAACTCAAGTCATTTCGAAACTGCCCCCTCGCTCGTAAAAAAAGTCCATGCAATCTTTCTTAGGTTAGATAAATTTTGTTAGGAGATTCGTCCCCAGCTTTTCAGAAATGGTGAGACCATTACAAAACCTAATAAAAAAGGACGTACAGTACCATTGGGGACCTTTAGAAATCCAGGCTTTCGATTCAATAAAAAAGGCCATAATAGATGCTCCCTCTCTAATGAGCCCTGACTTTTCACAAGACTTCACCCTCTACACGTTTGCTTCTGACCGTTCATACGCCGTCGTCCTAACTCAAAAGAACACTGAAAACAACGAAGTCCCAATCGCCTTTATGAGTTCAGCCTTCAAGGGGGTGAAACTTAATTACCCAACAGTAGATCAACAAGCCTATGCTGTTTTCAAAGCAGTAAAGCACTTCTGATCTTATCTTTTGAAATCTAGGACGAAAATCATTGTCCCTTACCCGACTGTCAGAAATCTGTTAGTACAGAAAGAACTAGGCGAAAAAAGGGCAAACTGGGTCACATCCTTGCAAGAGTATGACATAGAAATCACCCCAGCACAAATAGTGAGAGGCCAAGGTTTATGCAAGTTGGTCGTTGATTCAGCTGCAGGATAGCAAGAGGAAAATGATATGTTAAGTCTAGGACAACACTATCAAAATCAAATCTATTGTGCACAAAACCCTGTTAGTCCCTGGTACGATGACATAAACTTTTGTCGTATACACGGGTCAGCTCCCCGTCACCTTGATCCCACAAAAATGAGAGCACTAAGATTAAAATCTACTTCTTTTCATCTTAATGGTATTTTGTTTCGTCAAAATTTTGATGGAGTACTAATGCGCTGTCTTGAGAAAGATGAAGCAGAAAAAGTCTTATTGGAATTGCATGCAGGAGAAGCTGGTGGGCGGTACGATGACATAAAATTATGTCTTATACACGGATCAACCCAAAAAGAAGGAAAGCACTAAGATTAAAATCTACTTTTCATCTTAATGGTATTTTTGTTTCATTAAAATTTTGATGGAGTACTAATGCGCCGTCTTGAAAAAGATGAAGCAGAAAAGTTCATTGGAATTGCATGAGAAGCTGGAGGGAATTTTGGTGGAGATACCACTGCCCATAAAGTATTAAGAGCAGGTTATTACTGGCCTACCCTTTTTAAAGACACTTATGCTTTGTGTTGCAAGTGTGTAATTTGTCAAAAAGCATCCAGACGGATACAGAAACCAACCTTCCCTCTGCAACCAGTTTCAGTAGACTCCCCTTTTCAGCAGTGAGGTCTAGATATTATAGGCCCAATCAATCCACCATCCTCACAACAACATAAGTATATCATAACAGCCATAGATTACTTCACCAGGTGGTATGAGGCTGTCCCATTAAAAGCTGTAAATACCAGCCAGGTAACATCTTTCTTGAATTCAAATATTAGTACTCGTTTCGGTATCCCTGAATGCTTGGTATTTGATAATGCCTCTTATTTTTCGTCTCTTGAAATGAGTGATTTCGCTCTAGAAAAAGGAATTAAATTAAAGTATTCTGCCAGCTATTACCCCCAAGGAAACAGTTTGGCAGAATTGACTAATAAAAATCTGATCAAAATAATCAAGAGAACAGTCTCTGAAAACCATAAAAACTGGCATAACGCACTGTTAAACACAATCTGGGTTGATAGAGTAACTCCTAAAACTACTGTGGGTAACTCACCTTTCTTTCTCGTTTACGACAGAGAGGCGATTCTTCCACCACATGTTCTTCTTCCATCTCTGTAGTTATCGCAGAAAGTACATGAAGAGGACTGTCCCCCTTTGGAGAATCGAATTAACTCTTTGTTAATATTAGAAGAAGTGAGGGCTCGAGCGAAACAGAAATTGGATCAACATCAACTCATCGTTAAAAATTGGTTTGATTCCAATTCTTCCTTTGACAGAAATTTTGAGGTAGGTGACCTTGTCCTAAAATGGGAAAAACCTCATGAGGGAAAATGAGAGCATACAAAGTTTCAAAACTTGTGGCTAGGACCATTTTTAATTGCTGAGAAATTGGGTCCTAGTTCCTTCCGATTACAGAATTTAGAGGGACAGCCAGACACCTTTCTGGTGAATGGCCAAGCTCTAAAAAGGTACTTCGCCTGATGACACTCCCATGTACACTGTGTAAATATTTTCTGTTTTGTTTGCTGTTGATTTTTCTTTGCTGGTTGTTTTGATTTTTCCTTTTATGCTTATCAGTCTTTCTTTCTAGAAACACACATGCCTACATCATGGGCTAGTTCAGACAAAGAGAACATAAAAATTTCCCCTCTAAAATGACTGTTGAAGGTTGTTTAAGCATCAATTGTGATATTTTTTCTGAATACGCAGCCATGCTAAAGATAACTCATTGTTTGAAAAGCGTTTCTTGATTTCAATCTGTAACTAAAGTTACTCACGATCATCCATAAAAATTCTTCTTACGTTGTCCCTGTTCTTTAAGAGAAAAACTCAGAGATGTCTCCCTACTTTTGAAAGTCGGTTTATTAACAAACTATTTCTAGATCTTAATGAAGGGCAGCTAAAAAATTTCTTCAAGGTCTGCAATTTACTAAGATGTGTTCAAAAACCAGGATTTTTAGCGTCACCCCGCTCTATTAAAAATCTCTAAAAAACTAAATAAATTTTCAGAGAGCTGTGGGAAGTGCTTGTAAACCCGCCAGGATACTGAACAGGTCTGATGGCAGTGGGTAAATGCATGCATGATGCCAAGATAAATTCATCGGGGTACTGAACAGGCCCGCTGGTAGTGAAGCAATGTCAGGTATATGAAAATTCTTAGATATGGATTCTTTTGACCTTAAATGTCCTTCGTTCTGATCTGGAACTTATTGGTGGGATACATATATCGGAGTGGGTTAAATGACATCCCTATCAAGGCTATGGACGCCTGCTGGTAGCAACGACTCTGTCAACAATATTGAAGATTTTAACTTTAATATCGTGACTCTCTTCTGTTAAGATTGTTGTCAATTTTCGTCTCTTTAAAATAACAGTAATCTGAAACTGGAATGCTTTATAATTGATAATGATGTTCAGACAACTTTTTGGTTGTTTTCGATTTGAAGTTTTTTCTGATTATCCTAATCTGAACTCGTTCATTTGGCAGAGATAACTGCTTCTCCCAATGTGTCGCCAGTGTTGGCAACAATAATGTAATTTCTATTGTTTATAAGCTGCCTACACAGGGTCTCTAAATTTGCATTACTCATCATGAGCAACGACACTTATCACTTGTCACTTTTTACATACCTTCCTTTCAATTTTTGTTTTCATCACTGTAAGCATGAAAACTCACAGCTGGAATTCACACTTGGTTTCGATTTTTTATCAAAGGATCACTGTTCATATGGTCTATTTTCGAACTGTCGTCTTTCGCTATGAACATGATTTTTTTCCCAGTTTATAACTCCTTGGTCCTAAACATGCCTTGGTTACATAAGTAAAAAACCTCCCACTCATCAATATTCGATTAATAGTAATGGTGTTTGATTCATAAAAAAATTTAACACAATTTTTATTTGATACTTTTACCTTGTAATCAAGTCATGAATGTGTGCGCTCTATGGTATTCAAGCGCTTACATCCTTACACTACCCATATCCCAAGGTATCATATGAGGTACAACGTGATATTATTTCTCTGTATGGCCTTGGTCTTCACGATATCTTTCCCACGCATGGTGATTAACGCCTATGCCTACCATTTCGAACTGTCATTGCTTTGTGGAAACTCGGGGCTATGACTCTGTGTTTTCTTATCAAACCCTACCTCCGATTTCGGTGTTGTTTCCCCTCTGTTAGCCATGGCTCTTGTGGTGAGGATTGATCCCAATGGAATCCAAACCTTGTTATCATTTGACAACGCCAGAGACGACTTAGAAAGGAATGACTAGCGTTTGTTTATTGAAAAGTTTGTGGGTTTCAATCTGAGAGTTGCCCAAGAGTTCGCATTGACTTTCGACGGTTGCAGAGCAAAGATAGGATATGTGCAGCTTGAGGTAAATGAAGATTTTATAAGCCAAGCTACCGGTTTACCAGCTGTGGGGAAAAAGTTGTTCAAGAACGCAAAGGTTGAAGAGGTCCCCTGGTCATTGTTGTTCACCTCAGGGAAAATTACCAGCTACGACCAAGGTATGCCTGTCTCATATTTAAAACCTAGATGGCATGATCTGTTAGCTATTGTGAAACAGTTCATTACCTGTGAAGGAAGATTTGGGTTGGTTTTCTTGTATCACCTGCGATTGCTTATGAGCTTCATTGATTTCCCGCTGAACATGCCCTATTTCCTCCTTAGAAGTCTATACAATATTGGAAAGTGGTTTAAGAGGCAGAAGTCTGATTCTAGTTTGTTCCATCATGGTTTAATCAAGATTATCATTATGCATCAGTTGAAATTAAACAATGATTGTTGGGATGCTTTTATGTTACGAAATGGCTTCGGTAATAGTGAGTTGGGATAGGTTGACAAGCCTGTTATCACAGAAACCCTTGTGAAACCTACCATCTCTCCTCCTTTGCTCATGCCCTGTGATCCTGTCTCTAATTTGGAACCCTCGACCTACCCTGATTCTACTCAACCCGACACTCAACTGGATTCATATCCTAAGAGTTGTACTAAGATTGTTAAAAAACCCACAGGGAAGAAACTAAAGGGTAGCATCGATGTTAATTATAAAAGTAAAAGGGCCACCCGTTGGGTTTCACGATGTGCTCGAAACAAACCCAAGCCATGTGCAGACACAAAAAACACAATTGAGGTAAGTGAGGATTCGGATTCGGAAATTGAAAGGTTCTTGGCCGAAGAGTATCCATATTCATATGGACTTTGTCCTGACAGACCCTACGATTATGTTACCAACCTACCACCATGTCTAAAGGACAATCCTCTTTTTCCTGGCATCAAACTACGTGATGAACCTACATGTCAAATGGATGATTCTCCAGTTGTTAATACTATTAGTGCCAATACACAGTCTCTACAACTGCACTGTAATGAATGTCGATCCTGGATCGACAGGTATTACAAGGATGTGCCTTTACTACAGTCTCAGCTTAAATCCTTGAAAGACTAGGTGGATTAGTTGGCAAACGAGAACAGTAGGCTCCAATCCATAACTCAAGCAAAGGAAAAACGCCTAAAAACTACAGGGTCTGTTATTTTTAAGAACATGGAAGCAACGACAACAATAGTAAACTCTAAGATTATTTGATTTGTTTGAATCCCTTAATTCGAGGTATGATCTTTTTAAAAGTTTAGTATGATTATGTATTTCTCAATTTAGGATACACGATTTGTTTGCATAGATTACTTTTTAGTTTGTTTTTTTTGATTGAATAAAATATGATTCTAGTTATAATTGTAACTAGCTACAGAATCGTGAGATTCTGTAGCTAGTTAGAAAATTTCGAATTGCTTGTTTTGATAATTGAAAATACATCTAAAATCTTCTTATTGTTATTTGTTTTCAGGAACTCATGATTTTCAAAGAGATATGAAGCACTGTTGGGATCTCCCAGCCATACCATCTTCATGTTTTTAGTAAATAGATTAGGCTGTTAGTTTTTTTATATCAAGTAAAATTTGGGAGGTTGCATCCCCCACATTTTTGAACAGATTTGATGTTATCAACAGGAAACATTTTGTTCCTGGAACCTATATAAGCATGTTATTTTGTAAACTTCAAACCATCTCTTTCTGGGGCAAAAACTATGGATTTATGATTTGCAGACTTGAATAGAATATGATATTTGTCACAGCTTTAGCTTCTCCATATTGTGTTTTTATTCAAGTCATGATTATTTCGATTTGTAATTAAATTATGATTTCTTTAGCTGTTGTGGTTTACTACAAATTGGTATGATAAAATTTATATATTATCCATGTTTTACGTTCCAGATTTAACATACAACAATCATTTTGTTTAAACTTGGGATTAAGTGATTTATCTTCATCATCTGTTGAGCATTCATGCACAAGTTTTCACAGCAGGATTTATCTTAATGTGGTTGCTTGTGAAATTATGAGATTGCCGTGATCGTATCTCTTATATGTTATATCATTTGAATTCCATCTTTACTGCTTCACATTTATGAGAAGCAATTGTAGGTTCTGTTGTGGGTTTACCTCATCAGACAGGGAGATTGGATGTTGTACACTGAACAAATATTGGATGTGATAAACCGGTCAGTTTGTTAGTTGATTTCATTAGTTTAATAAGTATAGAAATTTCCTGCAGATTAAAACATCTTCTCCTATCTATTATTTTTGTTTTCAATTAGACAGTTTGATATTTCATTTATAGAATATAGACAGGGTAAATAATAGTTCTATTGTTGTTTTAAAAATCAATTTATATTCGATTTTCGTGAATTTAGATTAAAATTTGTATTCTGTGCATATTATACATATAATAGAAATAGAATCAGTTGTATATGTTTTACATATAAGAAGTAGAGTTATTTTATAAATATTAGTCAATTAAACTGTAAGTATATATTAGATCTGTATATAGTTTTCAACGAGTGTTATTCATGAAGTTATTTTATTTTCTTTAGTTTTGTTTTTTCGCTTTCTTTAGGACTTAGATCGGCCAACGGAGCCGCTAAACCCATCGGAGTGGATTAATCCAAATGGCTTGGGTTAATTAGACAACCCCGGACCAAATTCACTCCTCCAGTTGACGAGTGGTCATTTTGGCCCATCAACATGTCTACGCCTCCTTTCCATAGTTCATAGGGAGTTTTGACATTGTTGTTTCTGAGCATTAATCTGTTTTGAATGTGAAGCACTACATGTGTCCAAAAAATATCTGTCAAATTGTAATCCATTAACATTGTTCGAGCCATTTTCTATGTAATTATCATACATTATGATAATGTTCCTTTGTCTCTGAACCACTCTTTGAACCAAACTATGAATCCATGCTCTCGTCCACTGTCATATATCTGCCCAAACCTTCTAAGTGTTCTTACAAATCCATATCTATCCATACTATCCAAGACTCTACTTGTGCAACTGTCCATAATGTTGACCCATTTATCACTATACTATTATGAAATATTGATTAATCTATCAAACTGTACTTCTGCTAACTAACTTCTTTGAATTTGTCTTCTCAAACTCTACAAGCTGCTCGAAGGATGGTTCTTTGGTTTGTCACAACTATCGCATAGACTCCCCCTATCTAATACTCATATTACCTGGGAGTCTCTAAGCCGGATGGCTCAGAACAATTCCTGCTCTGATGTGTATTCATCATCATCTTCATTGGCAGATTCATCATCATCTTCATTGGCAGATTCAACATCATCTTCATTGGTAGATTCATTATCTCTCTGAGCTCTAACTTCTTTCTTTCTGTCTGTGGATTCATCTTTCACTACAATGCCCAAAAGTACAATCTCTTGAACCTGTTCCTTATTTATCTGTCATTCCTTTCTTTCAGTTATTTTCCAAACCGTTCTGTGTCTGACATCTTTCTTTTTCTCTGTAGAATTTTCTTCATCTCGTTTTATTTCCAATCTTGCAATCTCTGGTACCTGGTCTTTGTTCACTCGTTCTTCTTGTTTTCTTATCCATACTTTCTTATATCTGATATCAGTGTTCTCTTTCATGGAAGTATTGATCATGCTTCTACAATCATTGGCTATGTGTCCATAGTTATGACATTTGTAACACTCAATGTTACATGGGGCCACATAGACATTTCTTGCTTGAACATTTCTTTTATAATCCCTGCAATCTGCAACCTTATGTCCAAAGTTAGTACAATAAAAACAATGACCATAAAAGAAATTTGCATACTTGGGAGTGAATGATCTTCTTTGTGGCGTAGTCCTTCTAAATTTTTTCCTTGACTGATCATGATAATGATTGAAGCTTCTTTGTGGCTTGAACATGGATGGTATTCTTGAAGATGTATCTTCAATAGTTTTCTTAGATTCTGGTTGACCATGATTTCTTCCTTTGAGTACTTTTGCATAACTCTTTCTATTTTCTTCATTCTTCTTTTCTAGGAACCTATAGTGCTTCTCTTCATTCTTTATAACTGATGTGGATGTTTCTGTCTCTTCAACGTTCTTGTTGATCTTGACGATTTTACTTCTCAATGTGACAACTTCTTCTTTAAGCTTCTCAACCTCTTCTTCTTTCTTCATTATCTGAGACTTCATGACTTGTTCTGTTCTTTTCTCTTCTTCAAGCTGAATTTTTAATGTGATTATTTCTTCTTCAAGTCATTTCTCTTCTTGAACAAACTCTGCCTCAAGCTGGTTTAGATCGTTAGTTCTTTCCTTAAGATGATCTGTCAATATCTTCTCTCTCATTTATGATTCTTCATTTTGTGCTTCTATGTTGGCTTCCAAATACTACTTTTGATATTCAACATTTTCTTCGATATTTATGGCTTCTTCTAGCTAAGTTCTTAAGTTATCGATGACATGTTGGGCTTCTTAAAAAATGTGAACATTTTCCTTTTGTTTCATCAATTCTTTCTTGAGTGTCTTGTTTTCTTATTTTAGTTCATCTAAAGCACTAATCAATTCTGCTTCATAATTGTCTTCCTTTTCAATTAGTTTTTCTGTCTCATTTCCTTCATGACATTCTATTTCAAGATGTCCACGTTTTTCACAATTAAAGCAAAACAACATACCTCTGGTGATTATGTGCTCTTCATCTTCTGAATTTGTTTGACATGGTGAACATAATTTTTCTTGATCTGTATTTGCATATTCTTTGGCATTTTCTGAATCTACGATGGGTGAAGAATATATGTCATGTAAATTATCCCAAAGTTATTTGGCTAATGAAAATTTACCAACCTTTTCTCTTACCAGATTAGTTAATCCTTCCCAGATGAAATCCATTGTTATTTTGTTATTCTTCTTCAATTACTTTTTGGTTGCAGTCTTTGCCCTTTTTGAACTATCATATCTTGTAACAACTGATAGCCAAATATGATGTCCATGTGCCTATAAAAATACTTTCTTCCTTCTTCTCCAAATCTCATACTTAAAATCATTCTGACCGTTAAACATTGGTACTCCATTCTCGTAATAATCCATGATCTCCTTCCAGTGGTTAAATTGTTTCCTGAAGGAACCTCGCTCTGATACCAATTGTTGGATTACTGAGAGGGGGGGCGAATCAATAATAGAACAATTTAATCTTTTTTCACCATAAAATGCAAGTGTTATATCAATGTAGCATTATCATCCAATAGTTGTAGAGTAAATAAACAATGAACAAATGAGCAATTACACACATACACAGTACACCCGTGTTTTACGTGGAAACCCAAATCGGGAGAAAACCACAGAATGATTTTTATTATATATATTTAAGAATTACATTCATTAGAAGCACCAACTTCCTTTGTTTTCCAGCTGTAACTGGAAGGAGGCTCAAACCCCCTAATTTCTCAGGCTACAACCTGAGAGAAACTCCAACTCCCCAATTCTCTGGCTACAACCAGAAGGATGCTACGTCCCCCTATGTTCTCTGGCTACAACGGAAGGTGGCTACAACCACCTGTCCTTGCCCCATCCAACCACACTGATGTAGAAGTAGAATGATGGAACCACTATCACACTATCATTGTGAGATATACTATTGTAAACCTATACCAATCAACCTGCACCAAACAACCTATACCAATAACCTAAATCATGCATCAACTTGTACCTCAACTTGTACCATAAAAAAGTACATCAACCATGCACCAACTTGTACCAAACAACCTGTAATCAACTTGTACCATAAACAAGTGCATCATCCATGCACCAATCTGTACCTCAACCTGTACCGTGAACAAGTGCATCAACCATGCACCATAAATGTACAAATAACATGTCACAACAACCTGTCCAAACAACCTATCACAACAACTTGTCTCATCAATATTATCAAACAAATTAGATCTACTCACCAAGATCAATCACAAAGACAACTCTCAAATATGTGCATCAACCAAGAATAACACAACAACTCATAATCATCACCAAGATCAATATGTGCTTCTAATAATATACCAATACAAGTATGTTACATCACCCATAAACCATGTGTCAATAATACTACTAACAAGTGTCTCCAACCATGTACCAAGTATGTACCAATCATGTATCAACTACTCATCAACTATGACTCATCAATATGTACCAACATCATCAACTATACTCCTCATGTATGTGCCAACTCATCAACTATGTGTCTCAACCATGTACCCAACATGTACCTCAACCAAAAGCCCTCATCAATTTCATCATCCAAATCTTATTTGTAACTTTTTAATAGAACTGGTGTATAAGATCACATACCTGCAAACCTTCCTTAACTTTAACAATAAGAGACTAGCATTTTCATCAAACTTTACTTTAGTCTCACATGACTAATTTTGGATTAGTCAACAACCCTAACTTGAAATAATCATAACTATGTACCTGTAATGAATAAAGATCTAAAAATGGTACACAATGTTTTTCAATGTATTTTATGAAATTTCTCCAGACTTCACTACTTGGAACCTCTCAGAAAATGAGTTATAGCAAAAATGACATGCCTTGTTGAATTATGACTTATTTTAGAGATCTAACTTGTAGATCGTGCCCCGCACGACATATTTGTTGATTTGAAAATTGTACACAAAATACTACAGAGCATATTCTAACCAATACATTTGTTCTTACTGAATTTGGATATTTTTATGAAGAAGTTATGACGTTTTTACCCGAAACACCTGGCTTAGATTAGTTTCAGGACTAGCCACAAACCCTATTTTCCACGGCGTGTAACTCCAAAAATAAAACAACCCACAAGAGGAAATTTGTATCACAGATACTTGGATATGTTTCCTCGATGGAATCCCAATTTCACTGTGTAAATCATTCTAGAAAAAAGTTATTGCGAAAATGGTGAGATGACCTATAAATAACATACCTTAGAAAGCATCATCAAAAAATTTATCCTCCTTTGAATTTAGGTTTTCTTTACTTCACCTTCCCTCTGAAATTCGGCTTAGATATCCTTTGGTTACCTCAATCACCTGTAGATATTCAATATGCTCAAGTGTTATTAAAATGAGAGAGCCTTGCCTCTTATTTATACTTTCATGTAGCTTCCTCAAGGGGTTACCTTTTAACCATTTTAACCCACTTTCCTTATTTTAGGGTTAACCCACTTCTAACCACTTGTCAACTTAGTAATTTCTCCATTAACTTTATTATTTAGATAATTTATTTTGTATTCACTTTGACTTATAATTGTTGGATTACTGAGAGGGGGGGTGAATCAATAATAGTGTAATTATAATCCTTTTTCTTCAAATGTTATATCAATGTAGAATTATTATCCAATAATGAGCAGTAAGAAATAAACAATCACACACATACACAGTACACCAGTGTTTTAC
>SNQJ01S0117657.1:42359-59250 GCA_010110895.2 Picea sitchensis
TCTAGATGACATATGAGGGTCCTCCAACTTCGTAAGGCCATAACTCTCAAACCGTGAGGAGTTATGTGACATTATACATACCACCAGAAATGGAATGACATGTACTATCCATATAGAATGGTATTATCTAAAAATATATCATAACTCATACTGTTACCCATCAAACAAACTTGGGTCCATTATGCAAACCTGGGGTCTCCAACTTCTCATGGCCATAACTCTCCAACCGTGAGGAATTATGTGATATTCCACATACCACCGAAAATGACATGACAAACACTATCCATCCAGGATATTTTCCCTGACAAATTCACTTTCCTTCATCTCATTATTCCACAATTAAGCATGGGTTCTCTTACTCCACAAAGCGTCTTCTCGTGAGGGCTTTCACCATAAGGGGAGCACTTTGGAGTTCATCCATATTTACTTCTTATCAACCATGAAAAAAAAATAATGAGTCATATTTACATCAAACAATATTGGGTCCATTAACTAAACCTTTGTGCTAAGGGGCTTTCTTCAAGGGTTGACATCAATGACAACTAATCTTAATCAACAATAATACACTCATCACTTCACTTTATTATTTACCTTCTAAAATATATTAAACCACTTTGACTACTTTGACCTTTTGGGGCTTCTAGATGACTCATGACGGTTCTCCAACTTCACATGGCCATAAATCTCTAACTGTGAGGAGTTATGTGACGTTCCACATACCAATTAACGCCAAAAAATTCCCTTTTACATAATCTTAGTCTAGCTGGTTTGAAAAAGGGATAATCTTGCATCAAATAGACGTCCTTTCAAATCCAATTTATGAGTGTGAAAGGGACAAGTTCACTCGGCAATAATTTTGCTTTTTGAAATGAGTCAGAAAAGAGGTTAAATCAGACTCATTTGGAAGTCCTGTATGTATAGGTCATTATGTTTATGAGTAAGAAATGAGGTTCGAACATAAAGTCATGTATTAGCTATAAGGGACTCCCAGTCCTACGGACAAAAATCTTTGCATGGGAACTGAATGAAGTAGAGGATCTAACTAGGGTACCCATATTTGGTAAGTATCTACCATTCGATAACGATACTTCTAGTTGCATATAGAAGGTTTTGTGTCGCTATGAAATGGGTTCGTACCTAAGGCATATGAGTGACAGTTATAGGATGATGCCAGTGTGTATGATGGATTAGATACCTATCCTATATGCTAGGTAACAAAAATACATGTCCAAAGTTACGAACGGGCGACATGGCATTGAAAACCGCAAGAATCCCTAGATAAAACTACAAAAACCAACTCCATCCATTGTCATATTAGTTTATTAGGCCAAAATATTGGATGAAACTATGCAAAGTGGGTAAAAAATTGCTATAAATAGTAAAAAAAAATCAATTTTACTATCCATTTGTATTTTTTACCCAAATAGTGGATTTTGGACCAAATTGCCTCCAAATTTCAACTATGTATTGCGGGAGCTACGAGTGACGGAATTGACGACCGTCTGGATCAGGTAATTCATTTTTCTCTCCTCTTTCTTTTCAGTGGATTAAAATTCGTAGTTAGGCCTCCTTTTATTATTTATTTAGGGAGAAACTACAAAACTTAGGTGTACGTGGGCTACAATTTATTGGGTCACGTATACGCATACTTATATGCGTTTGTTTGAAAAACACCCAGCGTATAAGAAACCCTATACACGACTGTGTACACTACAACTCGCGTAATTTTCGTGGATAATGTTTTTTAAAGGTTGCTAACTCAAAAAAGGGTTTGAATCTTGCAGGATGGTGCTAGAGTAGAGAGAAAGAGAGCATGAAGAGGTGGTTGTTGCAGTGGAGAGAGATCCAGAGGCCCAAATGGCCTTAAAAAGGTGCGGGTTATACAAGTTTTGGGTTCTCAAAAGTATGAGGTCTCAAGTGAGATTGCTTTAGCTGCTTGTGAACTACTGGGATCCAGATAGTGAAAGCTTCAAGCTTAATGGACAACCATTAAGGATTCAAGCTGAGGACATCTATTTCTTGACGAGATTGTCACGTTGGGGTGAGGTGGTTAAGATCAAAGCCTGGGGAGATGGGAGTGGCATGAATATCGAGGATTACATAGCCACTCATTCCATTGCAAGCACCGAGAAGGTAGGGATCCAACTCCCAATCAGAGCGATCAACAATTTGAGTCTCAAGATTTTTGTCCTAGTTTTGACACAGATCACAGGATCAACCTCTTTGCACCAGGCATAGAGGCCACTTATTTTCTACTCAGTGGAGTGCTTGTGACCCACGATGTACAAATGGTGTACCTCACTATTGGCCAACATGAATATCCAGCTGACAGACTGCAAACTAGGTAGTAAGAGGAAATTCAGGTTTACTTCTATCCTTTGTAGTTTTTTCTTCAAGCGGGTTCAAGGCTTGGGACCTATAGTTAAGATTATTCCGCGTGGACCTCATGATCCAACCATGGCATGGTGGACCGAGGTGATGAGGTGATAGAGGGGTGGTAGGGTACCAACACCCTACAACGATGACTTTTTCTTCTGGTGGGGTCAACAGGTAATAGATCTGGATGACTACCCCTACGCAGGGATTGACTTCATAGGAGATCCTGACATTCCATTACCACCAGGGTCCGCCTACAGAGACATAGGTATGTCACATTTTTTTGTATAGGAAAACAAAAATATTTTTGGATGATGTTAAGTAATTATTAAGCATGTATGTGACACAGACGTAGGTCCGCGACGACCGGACGAAATTACATGACATCGTCGAAGGCATTGGGGAGATGAGGCAGCGAGAGGGGATGAAGACACAGTGCTTCAAAACATGTAGGGAAGCTTGCCTCGTTTGACGCAGAGGATTCCTTTGGTTTAGGTGGAGGATCTGTCGAAAGCTATGCAACGACAGATGGTAGGTGTGCCCCGTGCTTGGGTACGACTCTTTCAACGTCTCGCAAACGTTGTAGTCTGCTATCATGACACTCATCCGGTGCCAAAGGCGTAGATGTCATGACTATTGTATGATCAACTGTATATGTATATTGAGGGTGTCAGCCCCAATTTTTTTCTATAAACATCATATTTTTTGAAATGTATATAAAAACATGGATCTTCGACTTTACTTATGTTACAACGTGTACATTGGTGAAAATGTTTTCTTTGCTTTAGTTATGTGACAAATTTCAATCTAAAATAAAATTAGCATATGCATCAGATACATAATTAGAACTTCTAGGTATGTGATGATAAGTAATAAAATCAAACTGTTGTTCTAAAAGTCGTACCCGTAGGAATTGTCAGAGTAGAGTAGGGTCACACACACAGTTATTGTCGTTCAACTAACATACTACTAACTGGGAGTCCATGTGAACTTATAATGAGAGAATACCATGTGAAATGGCACCGCGCAAAAGTTCTATAATGATGCTATATTCGATTGCATTATTCATCGATGGACCTAAGCAAATGCCACCTGAAGAAACTAGTAGACCCTCGGGTGAGTAAACAACCCAAGCGGCGGAAGCCAAGTTCTGTGTATGACGACTGGCCCCGTCTACGAATCCTAAGTAGACCAAAGACTTTGTTGACATCTTCCAACCAAGGGAAAACTCGATAGGCAAGCTAAAGATAAAAACAAAGGAAAACAATATATAATCTAAAATAAATTAGTATACAAAGATTTACGCCCAAGCTTGGGGCTCAAGTGTAATATATTTTCAAATAGAGCCCATTCCCAGGCTCATCCGACATGTTCCCTTCATTATATTCTAAATCATATGGTCTTTTTTCTAAGACACCTCGCATGATATAGGGATCGTGCCACACGGATTTGAACTTGCCTGCCCCCAATGGTTCTTTGGCTTGATCATATAGGACCAAGTCACCCTTAGTGTAATGTCGAGGACAGATAGAATTATCGTATTGGACCTTGACATGTCTTTTATTCTCTTTGATAGCCATAGAGGCATCTCAACACTGCTCATCTAGACTCTTTAGGTGTACGAGGCGTTGTTTGAGATCAAAAGTGTCAAGTAGGAGCGCAACTGCCAATCTAAGAGAAGGGATTTCGCATTCAATAGGTAAGATCGACTCCACACCATGTACTAAATGGAAAGGAGAAAATATGGTGGAAGTATTAAACGAGGTTCGGTATGCCCAGAGTGTTGAATAAAGAATGATATGCTAGTTAGATTTTCTCCGGCTAACAATTTTATGCAAAATGGTCTTGAGAGAATTTTTCACGACCTCTACTTGTCCATTTTCCTGGGGGTAGTAAGGGGAAGAATGACCATGCCTAAAACTTAGTTTTGATGCTATTTATTTCATCATTTCATTTTGAAAGTGACTTCCATGATCAATGACAACTCACTCGGGATTATGAACTTGAATATAATTTGATTGAATATGAAGAAGGCGTCAGTATTCCCATTAGATTTAATTGTAGACATGGCCTCGACCCACTTAGTGAAGTATTCTATGACCACGATAATGTGTTGATTTCCCCTAGCCAAAGTTGGGTTGCAATCCATAAAGTCCACCCCCCATTTAGTGAAGGGATCGACGGTAATGACTGGATGGACAAGGGTTGGATGCGAGCACATATTTCGAGTGAACACCTAACAGGGGTGACACTTCTTAACTGCTTCGATGCAATCTTTAAAGATAGATGACCAAAAATAATAGACTCACAAAATTTTATGGGCCATTGCAAGCCCAGATAGATGACCACCACAATACCCACTGTGGCATTCGTTTAGGACAGACTCATATTCTTCATGAGTTAAACAATGACACAAGATATTTTCTACTCCTCGACGATATAGAGTGTAACCGACGATAAGACAGTTCTTAGCTTGGTACTATATACACCGTCGGTCATCTTGTGAGAGATGATGACGGAACTTCAAAGTTTGAATATAGAGAAAAATATCTCCATACTAGGGGTCTGACGATGAGACAAGGAAAATGTTTTCATACACAAATGAATCGACATGAATAACATCCTCGTCTAATCAAGGGAAGTCAGATATTAACTCTGCAAAAACTAGTGATTTTTTGGACTTCGCAGAAGCGAAATCGAGATCGAACTCTTATAGAATTACAATCCATTTATTGTACTTCCCCCCTATGATATGCCTAGTAAGGATGTATTGAAATGGATTGACATCGACAACCATAGTAGGTTTGAAAAACAATATATAATGTTGTAATCGTCGGACTGCATGAACGACAACCAAAATTAGCTTTTCAACATGAGAATATTTGAGTTCAGGGCAAACCAAGTTTCGACTAAGAGAGTAAATGACGTGCTCACGGAGTTCATCATCCTCCTAAACCAAAACCATACCAATCGTCTCTTCATATGTAGCGACATAAATAAAGTGATCTCTACTATAGTCTGGAGACTTCAACAGAGGCATCGATACCAAGGATTTCTACAAAGCATCAAAGGATGCATGGGCTCACTCATCCTAGATAAAAGGAGTGTCCTTCTTCAAGAGACGCATGAAACCCTTAGTAATATTGGCATAGTTCACTATAAACCATCGTAAAAAGTTAGCTTTCCTATGTAAACCTTGAAGTTGGCGAATAGTGTGCAGGGGAGGAAATCAAAGTATTACCTCAACCTTTAACGGATCTACCATGATCCCAGTCTTAGAGACTAAAAATCCTAGAAGTCAACCTGTCCTAATGCAAAAGATGCATTTATGAGGGTTCAATCAGATGCGATAATGGAGACATCTTTCAAGGACTAGCCGAAGCTGCTTAGGGTGATCGAGTCTCTTATGGGAGTGAGCAACAAGATCGTCAAGATAGGATTTGACTATATTCTTTAGATCGTGAAATGCAAAGGTCATAGCTCATTGGAAGGTTGCTCCGACATTTTTAAGACCGAAAGGCATCTTCCGGTATGCGAAAGTACCCCAAGGAAAAATAAATGTCATCTTATGTTGGTCCTTAGGTTTAATCTGAATTTGGTTATACCTTGAAAATCAGTCCATGAAGAAAAAAATTCACTTCCCACACACTCGTTGAGAATTTGATCGATGAAGGGTGTCAAGAAGTTGTCTTTAGGACAAGCTTTATTCAGGTCACAAAAATCCATGCATACGCGGATGGTTCCTTGATTTTTATTAACAAGAACAGGATTGGATACCCATTCAGTCAAGGGAACTGAGTAGATAAATCCAACATTAAGTAGTTTTTCTACCTCTGCCTTAATAGCAAGGGCCTTTTTGGGATTGACATCTCTAAGACGTTGTCTAACATGCTTAGCAGCCGGGTAAGTTTTAATCTCATGTTCGACATTTTGAGGGTCGATTCTTGTCATCTCTTCATATGACCAAGCAAATACATCTTGGAATTCCTCGAAGAGTTCGGTGTAGATCAGAATTTATTCTGGCGAACAATCTGCACCGATGTATACATTTTCAACCTTGCAAGGAGTACGATTGATATCGATCATGATGGTAGGAGCGATACTCTCCATGTTTCCTTCGGCATAAATTTTGTGCATATCAAGTGGAACTATGATGTGACCGACTATCTCACTCAAAGTAGATCTAAAATCATTTTTTTCGATTCTGGCAAGGTCTGGGAGGAAATAAGAGCGATGATGCATATCATCACAAGGTCTGTCAGAACCATTCATGGCCTTTATGATAACTTCATCTGAAGGAAAATTCTGATCAAGGTTGTCATGTGAACAAGACGATGAAGTGGCCCACATGGGCTCCAGAACAGAATCATCCTTATTCGTCTACAAGGTTACAGGATCTAGGTCGATAGAAGATTCAAGAACAACTTGATACACAATATCTATTGCCGATAGTAGCATGGCCATTCCATAATGTAACTAACCTTCACAAGTCATCATCAAGGAAGGTAGGGTCCAAGGATCGTTAAAATAGGAAGTGCAGAAAGGAATAGACCTCTCTTACAAAACATGCATACTGGACATGGTGTATATATGGTGAACCGGTTCCATGAATTCGAAGGTACCCATAACGGATGAATACATTCCGACACTGATATTATCAGTTGTCAGCTGAGAATTGTTGATCACGGGGATCAATGGTCCAATAGATGCACTGGGGCTAGCATATGAAAAGGACAACTAATCAATCGTCACGATCTTCCCATCGTGAGGAAAACAAAGAGTACAAAAGACGAATGATATGAATGCATTCATAGCGTAAGTCCAATTGCATCCTAGTAACAAGTTATAGTCGAGGGTCGTATCAACCACCTCGAAATCCACCTCTACTATCTTCCCACCTAACTGGACTAGAAAGGAAGGAAGAATACCATGAGGGTGGAAGGAATGACTATCAAAAGCAATCAACATGGTTAGAGACTGAGAAAGGGTCGGAGAGCTGAGGGCTTTCCAATAGACTAGGGACTTCACACATGTTGCAGCACCTTCATCAAAAATAGTATGCTTGATGGTGTACTTTGAGTAACCCACGTGGATTTTGAATGCCACATGGTAATTAAAGTGAGGCTTCACATCTGTGACATCAAACTTGATAACTTTCGAGCCACAACTATCTAGAGCTCCTAACGTATATAACAAGGCATTTATCTGTGAAGGACACGTTTGGAGTACCTCGAGAGCTGGCATCACAGAAGGGGTTTGACCCAGGTCCTCAACAATAGAGCAATTATAGGAGGCTCTAGCATTAGGATTGTGGGTAGAGCGCTTGAGTACTCTTTTCAGAATACGAAGTGGGGGATCTGGTTTTTTGATCTGTAAGGGCATCTTCAAAGGAGGGGGAGACTCTAGACCAGGTACATTTTATGGAGAACTGTAATCACGAGACCGAGTGGCTACATTAACCTCGTATTTAACCATATTGATGCATAGATGATCATTGTCTTGCGTCGATGGGTTTTGACTCCCACTCGCCACATTTATGCCATTTGAGGAGCTCAAGGCCATGTGCTAGTTATGTGGAAAATGATTAGTTAGCATGGCGGGCGGTAGAGATAAAAGCCTTGCAGCGTCCGAAAGTTTGGGGCATCAATGGGTAAGGTGATCGTCTGTACAAAGCTTACAGGGAAACTTCACCTTGTGCCTTTCTTTGTTTCCCTCACCAACATTATTATTTGACTTCTCATTATTACCATTTTCCTTGGGTTTATTATTATTATTATCACCCTTACGATTATTATTGTGTCCTTTATTTTTATTCGCTCATGGTTGCTGGTTACCTTTTGGGATGGTCAATGATTGCACAAAATGTACATCTGTCGACTGAGTGGGATTGGAGGACACAGACAAATATGGCCCTCCTATAGACTGGTTTAGAGACAACTCTTTCAAATGGTTTGTCAACGAGTTTTTAGATTTCACATGGGTCGAGCCTACAATGCCATTGACATGAGGCCCAAGATTTTGTCTAGGGTCATATTTTGAACTCGGTGCCTCTGGAAGAATCTCCTACAACATCCCAAACTAAGAATATGTAAGATCTAACTTCTAGGCTTTAAAAATCACTTCTTCCTTAGATGTAACCTCAAATGTAGAAAAATCCTTCGAAATATAAGGCAGGAGAGACTTAAGGAACCACTCTAGTAGGAATTCTGGGGGTATGCAGGTCTTGATCAACCTCTTCCATCTACGCCACTCCTGGATGTGATCCGAGATATGCATAGCTTTGTCCTGATGTAAGGTAGATAGAAGTTCTAAGTCAACATCGTAACAAACTGACAATTGGAAGTGTTTGAGGAAGACTAAAACCATCTAATTAAAATTTTCGTATGACCCCCTTGGTATCTCAATATACCATTTCGTGACGACCCATGTAAGGGTGTGTTGAAACAATCTTAACCAAATAGAATCGTTGTTAAGGGAATTCGAAGAGCACCATTGGTGAAAAGCAGTAACATGATCACTAGGGTCCTCACCATTCTTGCCTTCGAATTTTGGAATATCCGAAGGAAGCTTAGTGGGGATGGGGGGCCATGCTAGATCATGACACATGGGGTTGTTTAATAACTTAGACAATTCTAGCAGATTGAGTGTGGCTAGAAAAGGAAGATGGGGTTGCGGCATCTGGCCCCATGCTCTTTGGAAAGATTATTGTTGGGGAATCACAACCCATCCAGGGTTCTGGTAAGCACCATGGCCCTGTCCGGGATTGTAAGACCCTCCTCCAAACTAATTCATGAGGGGTTGGTTGGGCACCATTCCAGTAGAAATGTTTTGATGAGGGTTGTAAAAACTTCCCCTAGCCGGAGTGGCTCTAGGTTGGGGGTTGTAAAACCTGCCCCCAGCTGAAGTGGCTCCAAGTTGGGGGTTTCCCAAGGTATGAAAATGACCTCCTCCGGATTTGAATCCGGTGGATACATGTGGATTCGTCATGCCAAATGTGTTGGCTAGAATTGGTACATAGGAGGTGGGTGTAAAGGACAGACCATAAGCAATAGCTTGTCCGCCCAGTTGGTTACTCCATCCAGAAGCATTAGGAACATGATTAGATCCAGGGTTAAAAGGAGGAAAGCCTCCAACAACGGGAGTCGTTTGTGGGACATGGGTACCACCAAATGAGAAAGTATTATGTGGAGGAGTTGTGCTCCCGAGTCCAATACTAGTATTTAGACCAACCATTGGGATCGAGGTTGAAAATTGCGAAGTGAAATTTGGCATACCATAAGAAAAAGGACTAGAGGCCATAAGGATGGAATGAACATTATAGCTTGGTGAGTGACAAAGAGACCCAAACGGGTTAGTGGCTATAGGTTAAGTATTCATTATAGGATAGGCATAGGTGATGATAGGCACCTTCGACGCTACAACCATTGTGGTTGAAGGTGTTGAAGGGGTACCGTTAACTATAATAGGTATGGGATTCGAAGGAATCTAAGTATCTTTCTAACTCGATTCAGTACCCATCCTTGTATGATCACATGTCTGATAAGTGGAGGTGTGTGTACCATGTTTGATAATTTTACACCTTTTATAAGGCAAATACTCAAAATGCAGTGGTAACTGTAACAAGCGGCGAGACCTGCGGGGAAGCTGGTATGAGTCTACGATGACTCAAGAATCGAGATATAAAACAAATCCTAAGGCCAACTAGTAATCAAAGAGCACACCAAAATAGAATCAAAGGGCCAAAATGAACACAAACAAGATCAAGTGGTTGAAAGGTGCCTCCCTCCATAAAGTAGGTATGCCTCGCCCAAGAGGGGCTTGAGACTCCTTACTAAAGATCGGAGGTATCAAAATAGGTTATAAGGGCCTTCGTAGGCTTAATAACCAGTCGGTCAGATCCCCCCAGAGAGGTAATCCTCCATAAAGGTTGTGTGTTGTTTAACTCTTATCTGACCCAGGGTACCTGCAGAATAACCCCTGCAAGTAACCTATGTGGTACTTATGTCAAGCAACTAAGAAACCATGATATAATCGATGTGCAGGCGAACAATCATAAGTCAGGTCCACTGTATAGGCAGGGTAACAAAGCCTGAAACCTCGAAAGCACCTCCTCTCACAGAGGTAAAGGTACTATGAAGATCCCCATATACGAATAGATCCCCAGAAATATATCTGACGCTAAGAAGGTATCATGGGGATATCCCTTCAACCAACCTCACATGACCTCATGTTTAAATCCAGTGTAAGAGGAGCCTCTTGACGTCACCAATTATGCAATGGATTTCTCCACTCCCTTAGTCAGACACATATGTTGATTTAATAGCCTTGGATATGTTTACTCACAAAATCCTATTCCAAGGCTCTAAATCCTAAGCTAGTTTGTGCACCCTAGAAAGATAAAATCGTTTCTAATCAATTTTAAATTATCAATGTCACTTTTAGTGGCCTTTCTTACTAAAAAAGGTGTGGTCGTGAAACTAATGATGTTATGACTCAAAGAGTAAAATAAATGAATATGAATACAATGCAAAGTCCTAACTTTGTTATAGCAAGATTTGCCTCACCCTATGAAATCTGGCATAGAGGGACTTTTTCCATTTCCCTATGCAGACTTGAAGTCCCTTTTTGAAAATACTAGAGCTAAAAACATGATTTTTCCACATATACGCGCCCTGCCTATATTACATCATGCGTATACGCAGGTTGCACCACTACAACCCGCGTACATCGGGAAATGTGCCCAAAATAAAAAAATGGTGTCGGGTTTCTATGTCACGTCACGAGATTAATGATCCTTGACCTTCCATATACTGCAAACATTCCGATTCAGCCCTTTAGTTCTACTTGAAGGCTATAAATGGGCCAAATCCGAGCTATGGAAAAGAGGAGAAATAATTCAACTTTAAGAGAAAAGTTACTCTGGAGAAATTATTCACTTCACATTGAGTCTGCATCCCTTTGTCCTTTAAGTTTGAACACATTGTTTAGCCCCCAAGCTCTTCCTTTATTGATTGAGAACTTCATTGTCTCTCTTATATGAGCTTGCCTTTGGTGGAGGATTGAAGTGGTGGAGGCCTAGCTGGAAGGAACTTAGTTTCTCGGTTCCGAACCGTGTCGACACAAAAGTTTGTAACTCATTCACTTCTGTTGATTATATCTTAATAGAAATACTCTTTTCTCGTCCAATTAATATCTCGCAAATATTCGAATTATTATTCCATGGGAGTATTTGTTATGAATGTTGATGGATTATGCTATTGAATGTGCTAACAATACATATTATCTATATATTCTTGCGTTGCTTGGTTGTTGAGGACTAGTTGTAGGTATATTGCTTTGGGTCAAGTGCTCAACGGTGGACTTCATCGAATGTCTGGACGAGGTAGGCATTTTATATTGTCTTGCTAGCATATTTGTTTATATATCATACTTGAGATTAGAGTTTATTTCTGCAATCATTTACGTCTGTTGTAGTTTACCCCTAACCATAGATAGATTTTCCTCGTAACCGAATTGGTGACCATACTGGGGAAAAAATCTTCTTTTTTAGGGTTTGGAATGTTTTTCTCCTTAGATTTCTCTCGTTCATATTGAGTTTCTTGTCGTATGATTGCTTGACAGCCTTTGTTCACTCCGAGTCTGATTTTTTCAGCCTTCTCCTTAGCCTAGCTATGTTTTGACACATATATACAGGTTTTTTCTTGATAGTCATATACATATGTGTGTTGTACTTCTCCAAGCTATGTACATACACGTTTTTCCCTTGAACAATCGCATACATCAACCTTTGTTTCTTGATTGTTGGGTAGGTTTTGATGATTGTTGAGTCTTCTTGGGTCTCTATGGTGATTGTTAAGTGTCTGTGGAATGACATGAAACCTGTCTTTGGATGAATTTTTGGGCAGTGCCTCTCTCATCATATTTTCATTTTGATTGTCATTGCACCTTGGGTTGGGTGTTTTGATCCTTGATATCCTACTTGGGATGTCTCTGTCTATACATAGTAGAGCCTTTATATCAAGCTTTTGTTTAGTCCTTGCATTTTCGTTCTCTTATATTGAAAATACAAAATTATTAGGCATTTAACATTGATTGGCATTTTGATCTCTTGAGTCTTTGTCATTTATCTTAGTGCATGTAAAGAAAGATTGCATTTTATTTAGAATTGCATAATTGAATTGAAAATTGCATTTTTGAAAAGCATATCATTTACTGGAAATTGATGTTAGGACTTTGCATTGTATTCTTATTCATTTATTTTACTTGTTGAGTCATAACATCCATAGCTTAGTATTTAAAGCCTTGGAATAGGATTTTGTGAGTAAACTTCTTCAAGGCTATTAAATCAACATATGTGTTTGACTAAGGGAGTGGATAAATCCAATGTATAATCGGTAATATCATAAAGCTTCACTTACACTGGAGTTAAGCACAAGGTTGTGTGAGGTTGGTTGAAGGGATATCCCCCTGATACCTTGTTAGCGTTAAATATATTTATGGGGATCTATTCGTATATGGGGATCTTGCTAGTTCCCTTACCTCCGTGAGAGGCAGTGATTTCAAGGTTTCGGGCTTTCCTACCCTTCCCATACAGTGGACCTGACTTTCGACTGTTCTCCAGTGCATCAATTATACCATGGTTGCTTAGTTTCTTGACTTAGGTACCACATATGTTACTTGCAGGGGTTATTCTACAGGTACCCTAGGTCAGATAAGGGTCAGACAACACACAACCTTTATGGAGGATTACCTCTCTTGGGATATCTGACCAACTGGTTGTTAATCCCACGAGGGCCCTTATAACTGATTTTGTTTCCTCCAATCTTTAGCAACAAAGTCTCAGGCCCCTCTTGGGCGAGGCATACCTAGTTTAGAGAGGGAGGTCCCTTTCAACCACTTTATCATGTTTGTGTGCATATTGGCTATTTGATCATTTTTGGTGTGCTCTTTGATTACTAGTTGGCCTTAGGATTTTTTTTTTTTATATCTTGAATCTTAAGTCGTTGTGGAGCCAAACCAACTTCCCCGCAGGTCTCGCCGCTTGTTACAGTTACCATCGCATTTTGAGTCTTTACATTCTAAAAGGTGTAGAGTTATTAAATGTGGTACACATACCTCCACTTATAAAACTTGTGATTCTACAAGGATGAGTACTGAACTGAGTCATCAAGATACTGGGAGTCATTCGACTCCCACACCTACTATAGTTAATGGTACCACTTCGACTCCTGCAACCACAATGGTTGTAGTATAAGAGAAACCTATCATCACCGTTGCCCGTCCTATAGTGAATACTCAACCTATAGCCATGGACCCTTTTGGGTCTCTTGGCCATTCACTGGGCTATAATGTTCAGTCCATCCCGATGGCCTCTAGCCCTTTTTCCTATGGTATGTTGAATTTTACATCACAATTTTCAAACTCCACCCCAGTTGTCGACCCTAATGCTAGCATTGGACTTGGGGGCACAACTCCTCCTTATAACCCATTTTAGTTTGATGTCACTCATGTACCTCAAACGACTCCTACTATGGGAGGCTTTCCTCCTTTTAATCTTGGGTGTAATCATGTTTCTTCTAGATGGGGTAACCAACCTAGTGGACAAGCTTCTGCTCAAGTTTAGCCTGTTACTCTCACCTCCTCAGTGACGATTCTGACCAACACGTTTGGCATGACGAATATACCTTTATCCTTTGGATTCACACCCAAAGGAGGTAAGTTTCACACTTTGGGCAACCCCCAACCCGGGTCCACTCCAACTAGGGGCAGCTTTTATAACCCTCATCAGAACATTCCTATTGGAATGATGCCCAACCAACCCCTTAGTAATCAGCCTGGAGAAGGGTCCTACAATCCCAGACAGGGCCATGGTGCTTACCAGAACCCTGGATGGGCTGCAATTCCCCCACCACAATATTTACAGGGAGCTTGGGTCTAGATTTATGTTACACATAAAAAATACTCACTTTGATAGTGTCGCAAGTGTCGGTCACAAGTGTCGCATTTTGCTCACAAATGTCACAAATGCCAAGGAAGCATACTGCCATGATGCCTATATCGTGCCTATAAACGACATCAGGAGGACACTTGGCACATGTCAAACACTTGATTTGGAAGAGGAGGAAAGGTTAACTGGGCTCATGAACCTTTTTCCATCTAAAAACACTCAAAAAACTAAGTTTTTGAAGGAGAGCACTCCCCTATACCTCTTCTGGGAGTGCTGGCGCTCCCCCTTACACTGTCTGGGAGCATTATAAAGCTTCTTTTTCCCTTCTGGGGAGCGTTGGTGTCTTTAGGAGTGTTGGCGCTCCATTTAAGTCTACTGGGGAGTGCTACAGCGCTCTGATGGCTCTTTTGAGGGAGCGCTGCCTATTCTGGGCAGTAGTTAAGTTGTTGAGATGAATGGGGGAAGCATTCTTTCATTCTTGGAAGAAAGTTGGATTTGAATCCTCAATCAAGCCATGATCTTAGGGTAGATCCCTAACTGAAGGAGGAAAATCCTCAACTCATCCTTAAGATATCTCAAGCTGTTGAGCCTCTCCAAGGCTATATAAGCAAGCTTTCTAATGGTGAAAGGGGGACTGGAAAGGGAGAATCACACCAAACTTATGATCTTATAAGTGGTGCTAAAGCATAGATATTTTGGAAGTAAGAGACCTATGATCTCATAGGGAGCAATCAGTGAAGCTATCGTCATTCGGATCGTGGATCTTTTGAGCAAGGGGTAGACAAGGAGGACTTGACGAAACTGCTGCAATCCATCTACGGCTGTAAGCAATGTTTTGTCCTCATTAATATAATTTGCTTGTCCTGTTTCTTTCTAATTCATGTTCAATCTCACATGAATTTGTTTCTTTAGTAGATAGACCTATTTCAGACTAATCTTGATAGAGTAGGAAGTGGTCATACTTTGTTTGTCTACAGGGATTATCGAAGAGCGAAAGATTGGAGCTCAACTCGGAGCGTGCAGGGACAAACACCGGTAAAAGGTACTTATTTTCTCCTTCCTTCTCACACACTAGTCCACCTAGATCTAAAAGGAGGTCAGTGACCATGATAAGCACTTTCTGTCTTAGAGTTAAGAGTCTAGCTCTTTGAGGAGATCTACCTGTCTGCAGGGAGATTTTCCTTCAACAGAAACTGGCCCCAACAACATCAGATGTTGTCTCTAAGAAACCAGTTATCGTTAATAGTACTAGGAGTGTTGATGAGGTCAACAAGCTTAAAATGAAGAATCCAAAACCCAAATTCCCTTGCAGCCTTTGTAAGGGTGAACACTTTTTAAGGGATTGCCTCGGTCTTACCCAGGTCTTAGAAATGTGGTCCTCCACGTCATCGGCCTTTGTCAGTCATGTCGATGATACCCCGTCAACTAGTGATGTTCAGGTTGGTAAGAAAAAGCAAACTGTCAAGTTCCCTTGCATGTTATGTAAAGGTAATCATTACTCTCACCTTTTTCCTCGCATGGACGAGGCTTCTTCTCTTTTGGAAAAACTTCAACTTACAAAAGGTTATCGTAATCTTTCCTCCGACCCATCATTGGTTGATGGACTAGTCAATCCGGTTCCATCCCCGGTCAGTCCAATTGATCAGGTGGTCAATCTAGTTTCCTCCTCGATTGAACCACGAACCCAAGTAGTTGATCCAGTCCCTTCCTCGATCAGCCCCGCTCTTCATCAAAAGAGTGACACCAAAGTGGTCGATCTGTTTCCATCCTCGGTCAATCCCACTCTCCTGTTAGAGAGTGACACCAAAGCGGTCGATCCATTTCCACCCGTCGACCCCATTCTTCCCTTGGAGAATGAAACTCAAGTGGTTGATTCGGTTTCACCGTCGATCGATCCCATTCCTTCATTGAGGAATTTCAAAGTGACTGATCCAGTCCCTTCCTCGGTCAGTCCCACTCTTCATCTAAAGAGTGCTAGAGTGGTCTATCCAAGTCCACCATTGGTTGATCCGATCCAATCATCAGTCGATCCTACTCCCCTTCTAGAGAGTAAACCTGATACTGCCCATGTTTTTCTCGTTAATACAGACTCTACCGTGCCGGGGGGCATTCCTCCTTCTCCTGTGAAACCCCCTCCAAGTACTGAAGCCATCCTTTTTGATTGGGGTGTGCTAGCTAGACCTCGTCTTCCCTCTCTCGTTCCTTTCTAGATTACAGTACAGGTTCGTGGTCGGGACGTTCCTCAAATGATGATAGATGAAGGTGAGTCCATTAGTATTTTGTCTTCTGTTGCTTGGTACGCTTTGGGTTGTCCACAACTTGAACCGGTTACACATAATCTGTTAGCTTTTAACAGAGGAACTAGTCAACCTTTAGGGATCCTTCCTCAGTTTCCTGTAACTTTGGGACAAAAAACTATCTTTATCGATGTCATGGTAGTCCGAGACCCCTTGGATTTCACTTTACTCCTTGGGCGGGATTATGTCTATGCCATGAAAGCTATTGTATCCACTCTTTTCCGTGTGATATCTTTTCCTCACAATGGAAGAATTGTGACTATTGATCAAC
>SNQJ01S0117658.1:11132-26075 GCA_010110895.2 Picea sitchensis
TATTTCTTATTATGGACACGTGCAAAGGTTATAGAGACAGGGAAGAGAAAGTAAGGAAGGAATGGACAAGTCTGAAAAGTGGTCAGATGGGATTCAAAATAAGTTTACAAGTGATAATGAGGACATGCGAGTGTGCAATGGTGAAACTACATGAGTCAAAATTGTTGACTACAAAACGCGTAAAACGTAAGAGGGCATGAAAATGCAGTTCAGTAGAGGGTTTGTATATTTGTAGAATTGTGGGAAAGTGGCTAAGTATGGAAAGTGTAATTTTGTGCAGTCTTTCATGGAGCATAGAAAACAGAAGGATGTACATTCTTTGGATCGTGGGTACTTGGGATGGTGGGCTCAAAAGTGGGTCTCTATTGCTTTGTGTCTTACAAATAGTACCTAGACTTGTGCAATATAGAAATTTAGAAGAGGACTTGTGGGCTGAACATTGCACTTATATTGTTCCATGTCCTCTAGACAACACTCAGAGTTCCACGATATACAAATTGACAGGCAAACTTACATACTTACAACACTTTTTGGATCACGGGTTCTCAGACTAGCGTGCTCAAAATTGATGCTCTATTGTTCTGTGTCCTACAAATAACATGCAAAGTTCCATGATATACAAACTGAATGACAGACTGCAGGAATGGTGCCTTAAACATTGTGATTGTCTACATGTATAACATATAACATATATGTTATATATCTAACATTATCTAAAAACATTGTTTTCAAGTACTAAAATATGAATATTAAATATTGATATTATACAATTTAACTAAACAAAATTATCAAATGAGTTGCAAGCATCGATTCTGGGTCCAATTGTAGATCGTTGAAGTTTTGGGTGCACGATGTATACTTCCCATACAGGGCATGAGCACCGGATGGCACCAACAAAGGAACTCGTGGCCATAAAATTAGTTGAGCAATATGTGCACAAATTAGGGAAAAGTAAATTTGCATATTTTTCAAGTATGTACGGATCACCAATTTTTTCGATCGCGGGTTCTCGGGCTAGTGGGGTCAAAATTGGGCCTCTATTGTTATTTTTCCTACAAATAGTACCCATAGTTATGCGATATAGAAATTGACAGATGAACTCTAGGACCGACGGGTTGAAGATTGTGATTGTCTACATGTATAACATACAACATATATGCTACATAACTAAGTTTCAGGCGAAAGAATGTATACCGTGCACACAGGGCATGAGAGCTAGATGGCATTCACAAAGGAATCCGTGGCCATAAAAGTCATGAACTACGAAAACAAATGGCGGTTGGTTGGACTCATTATGTAGAGATATAGATGGACATGAAATCTGACACTTTGTTGTCTGGGAACCCGTGAGCATAGACATGGATTACGCAATTTTTGGATGCAATATGTACAATAGGAACATGGGCAATAAGAGTTCGATAATGCCTAGTGGTGAACCGACAGACATAAAATTGGCCAAGGCAACAGAAGTGCTTGGTCAGATGCCTGCTACATATTTCATAATTATGTGCAACACCAACTATGTCGTGACTAGACCAATATGTGTATAAAGCAATGAAAACTAAATTTCTACCTTTATAATGTATGGGGATGAGATTTTATAGAGCATGTAGGGATATCACATTCCATACTTGGCCACTTTGTGGATCGCAGGTTCTCGGGCTAGTGGGCTAAAAATAGTCCTGTATTGTTTTGTGTCCTACAAATAGTATCCAGAGTTTTGCGATATACAAATTGAAAAGTGGACTTGCGGGTTGGTTGACATTTTATAGAGCATGTACACTTTTTGGATCGTGGGTTATCAGGCTGGTAGGATAAAAAATGGGCCTCTATTGTTCCGTGTGTTACAAATGGAACCCAAAATTCTATGATATACAAATTTATGAGTGGATTTGTGGGTTGGCTATCTCAACATTGTACTTCTATTGATTTTATGATATATAAGTTGAGAGATGAACTCTAGTGCTGGGGAGCTCTAAGAAAGGAGAATTACATACTAAATATGTACTTTTATAAACTATGGATATGGAATTTTATAGAGCATGTACAAAGTTGCATGATATACAAATTGAGAAGCGGATTTGTGGTCTGGATGGCTCAACATTGCACTTTTATTGGTTTGTGTCCTCCAAACAGCACTGGGAGTTCCGCGATATACAAATTGACAGACGAACTCCACAATTTCCCGGCTCAAAATTGAATATGTATTACACATTATATGTAATATGTAATACATATTCCATGTAATATGTGCAATATGAAATGGGAAAGCAAACGGTCAAGGTGGTGATATAAAACTAAGTGCAAATATGAACGTGTGTATGTGCTAGTTCCGGGCCTAGAAATTTTCCAAGGAACGAGTAATCCATAATAAATGTGTACTTTTATAAAGAATGGATATCAGATTTTATAGAGAATGTATGGATCCCTCATTCTATACTTAGACACTTTTTGGATCGTGGGTTCTCAGGCTGGCGAGATGCAAATTGGGCCTCTATTGTTCTATTTTCTACAAATAGCACCTAGAATTCCACAATATACAAATTTATCGGTGGACTTCGGGTTGGCTCGCTCAACATTGCACTTCTATTTTCCTGTGTGCTCTACACATCACTGGGAGTTTCGTGATATATAAATTGACAGATGGAGTTGAGGACTGGCGGGTTCAAGATTGTGATTGTTTACATGTAGAACATACAACATTAATGTTATATAGCTAACATTATCTAAAAATATTATTTTCAACTACTAAATTATTAATAATGAATATTGATATCGTACAATTTAATTAAAGAAAATTATTAAATGAGTCGCAAGGTTCCAGTTTGGGTCCAATTGTAGATCACTGAAGTGTCAGGCACAAGATAAGATGGACATGAAATTTTCCAGTCCTTCGTTTGGGAAACTGTGAGCATAGACATGGATCACCAAGTTTTGTATGCAAGATGTACACTCGAAACACAAGGAACAAGATTTTTATAACATGTAGTGGGGTACCCGTGGGCATGAAATTGGCTAAGGAAACCAAAGGGATCAATCAGACTCATATTGTATATTTCATAATTCATGTGCAACACCAACAATGTGGTGACTAGATCAATATGTGTAGAAACCAGGCAAAACTAAATATGGAACTTTTATAAAGTATGGACATGAGATTTTATAGAGCATGAATGGGTATCGCATTCCATACTTGGTCACTTTCTGGATTGCGGCTTCTCGGGCTAGCGCATTCAAAAAATAGGCCTCTATTGTTTTGTGTCCTACAAATAGCACACAAAGTTTCGCGATACACAAATTGACAAGCATACTTTCGGGGTGGCTGAGATTTTATAGAGCATGTACACTTTTTGGATGGTGGGTTGTCGGGCTAGCGGGGTCATAAACGAGCCTCTACTATTTTGCTCCTTACAAATAGCATCCACAACTCTGTGATATACAAATTGACAAGTGGACCTATGGGTTGGTCAGGTCAACATTGTACTTTTCATTATTTTTACGATATACAAATGGATAGATAGACTCTAGGGCTGGAGGGATCCCAGAAACGAGCAATACATACCAAATATGTATCGATCCTTTATTCCATACTTAGCCACTTATTTGGATCACAGACTTGCGGGTTGGTGGGATGTAAATTGGGCCTCTAATGTTCTGTGTCATACAAATAGCACCCATAGTTGGGCGATATACAAATTGACAAGTGGACTTGCGGGTTGGCTGGCTCAACATTGCACTAATGTTGGATGGTGGACCTGTGGGCTAGTGGGATCTAGGCAGGAAAAAAAAACACGTGCAAACAAGTTCGACAAATACAGAGAGTAAACAAAAGACTGTTAATTATGGAAGACGGGCAGAAAAAAACACACCTTTGCATGGATTTCTGCACATCTCTAGTTAGGATTTCTTTGTGGCGTCTAGTTTTCCTATTTGTTTCTATGAAAAAAAGTAGAAAAAAAATGGATATGAACATAAGTTAACATGTAAAGAAAAAGGAAAGCACTATGCACATATACTAAAAAAAAATAGAATAAGATGAATAGAGTAACAAACAATTTTTAGAAGGATGTACCTTTTTTTTTTCATAATGTATATTTTATGATTCAAGTACAACACCAACTTTATGGTCACCAAAGCAGTATGTGTAGATATTAGGGAAAACTACGAAGCTAGATAATTTTTTTTGTTTTTTTTTGTTTTTTTCAACAAGCTATACATATATGCTTTGAAACATAGAAATATGACTTTCCAATATGTTTGATGTATATCTCATAATTCAAGTGCAATACCAATTGTTCCGTGATCATATCAATATGTGTCTAAGATAAACATATTGTATTGATGAATGGGCACATTCGACTAGACATGGTCAATAAGTGTGTTTTGCAGATGACTTGTGTTGTTCAAAAGAAAGCAAAGACTATATTTTCACATGTAGTTTTCCAATTCTTTTGTTCTGCAATTATTTTGTAGCATGCCAATACTGAAGTCTCCTACAAGTACAATGGGTCCGTTCAGATGGAAATGGCACAATGCATTGAAAATAATATCTACTATGTTGGAGAATGTTGCATGGGGAGCATCATACACATTCAATATTGCAACTTTTGTTTCATGGAAAAAAAAATTTGCAAGCACCACTTCAACATTATTTTCTTCGATATGTATATGGTCCAAAATTGGTACATGTTTTTTCACCAATATCATCACCCCATGTGTAATGTAACTTGATATGCAATTCTGATTTGGGAATTGTTTGTTCTGCATGCATAATGCCATGTCTGTTTCCTGCAAGCACAAAATATCAGATTGCATTGTATCATATTCATTCAGTATATCATCCATGTGTGCATTTAAGTTGCATGTGTTAAGTGAGAGAATTGATACAGATGAATTTGTTTGTATGAATTGGTAATCATAGTGCAACTGCCATTTTGCGGTGGCCTTGAGTCGTTCCATTTCAATGTCAACTTTATGTTTCACTTTGAATTTACATTTTGTGAGAGGATTTAGTAAATACAAGGAGTCTATTCTTCTAACATGGTACAATGATGTCTATACAAGTCCATGTATATGAATTCCAACAGGCTGAAATGAAAAATTATCAGGTGTTAGTCCTTGTGATCTGTGTACTGTACGTGCAAATAAAAGTTTAATCAAAATCGGTTTTTGAATCTTCAGTCGACCTGTCTTTTTTTATGTCGATACTGGCTTTGATATTCACAAAATAGGTGTCCAATCGCTTCCAGTGTTTGAATTATATAAATACGACAACTTGTTTGCTTGCTGCTTGCCTATATGCGGTTCATGGAACTTAATCCAGAGCACTTCAAGTTTTTCTATTTTTGTATAGCCTTTCAGTATTCCATCAGCACCATTGACCAAGCCATTCTGTGAATCATAGTTACAGGCATATATTTCAACCAACATTTCTAATTTGAGGATAATATGCAAAGGTAATGTGATTGTGTGTTCATGACATGGCACATTTCCATGGTTGTCTTCTTCCAGGCCAATTGAATTCATGATGATATCATCGCCACACATGACCAATAGCATGTGGATATTATGCATTGCAGGATCCTTATTTCTATAGAGAAGGTAATGGAACGTTGGTTCTGTTGGTGCAGTCCACAAGCACCTTGAATTGATATATGTTAAGTCATCATATGTTTGGTTGTTTGTGCGCATTATGTTCATAATTGCAATGAATGTTTCATATGTCTACCACATTGTAGTATGAAACTCAAAGCATTTAATATTGTCTCTCCAAAATTCATGGATCACTATTTCCATGTTAACAGTAGGTTTTTCAAATATCAAAGATTCTTGGATGGGATGTGCCTAGTAAAGATCCCCACAGAATATCATGTCAATGTTTCCAAAGTATTTCGTGTGCACATGTTTTATGCTTCTTAGTCGGTTGTCAATGGAATACAAGAACCGAATCCCAATCAATGATACCTCATCTATAAAGACAAGTTGGAGTTCCTCATAAATCATAGACAATGTATCCACCATTTCCTTGCTAAGTGGAAGAAACTGTGACTTGTTAAGAGGCATTAAAAATGCAGAGTGGATTGTTGTTCCACTTGGATTATATGCAACTTTTCCTGTGGATGCAACTATTAGGCCGTTTGGTTTCATAAGATCAGAGGAAGTGTTTGAATCACATATTCATATAAGCATTTGGAATAGTTATTTATCTGTGAATGTCTTGCATGTTCTGGCTCTGCCTGTAAGGAACAAGTGCACATGACTATCCATGTTCAAGAGTTTTTTAAGAGAAATGTCATTTAGAATTGTTTGTTGTTCGCTATTCAAAAGACATCTTATTCTATGGTATTCATTATTTTCAATTAGGAAATGATGTTTTGTGGCATGAAAACCAAGATTCATACATTTTTCACTTCCACCTACGGGAGGACAAGGAAAATCCACTTGTAAGTCATAGGACTCAGAAGGATTTCTGGTTGTTCTTTGGTTTGTGAATGTCTCATCATGATGGTCAGGGTTTTCTAGGTCATTAACTACAACTTCTAGATCTCCCCATGTTGTACTAACATTGTAGGTAAATCTAGCTTCATTGATGTGCACTATGGTCTCAGACACAACATATGTATCCTCCCATGTAGAGAAGTTATGTTTTAATGTATCTTCGTTTTATCTATAATAGTTTTCATAGTCAGAATGTTATTGTATTTGACAAACTGTATGATAGAGTTTTTTTTTCCTTTTGATATGGGTGCACAATTTTTTTTGTAATGCGATACGAATTATGCTAAGCAGATATGCCTAATAGAAGATGGATGCTGGAGGTAATAATCAATAATACAATGACATAGCACGTCTTTTGAATTGTCAGGCTCTTTTTCTATCAAAACCGGTTGTTTAAGAACAAATGTGTGTTTTCCAAGTGGGGATGTCTTTATGAAGACACATTTTCTTGAATTACAAGTAAGGGGAAGGGAAAGTGCAATGTGAACTGCTTGCTGAGAAGACATTTGTTGAAGATTAAGCAATGTATTTCCAAGTGTGTGTATCACTTGTATGGAATCAATATGACTTCTTTCATGTTCTTTGTATATTCTTATGAATGCACTTGTCATATATTTGTCAACCTTTGTGATATCTGAGGTACAGTACGATGGTGCAGCATATGCATTGAGAACATACTGCGCATTTGTATTTTCTTTCCACATAAAAGGCATGTCCTTGGAGAAACTGTTGTTCCAAATATGAGAAAGTTTTTGTTTAAGAGAAACTGTTGGTTTCCTAAGTGTACATTATATGGATTGGATGTACTCATATTCTGATATATTTAGCTCTGTCAAGAAGGCATCGAAGCTCATCATCTCGTCAAATTCTCCTTCTTCTAGAAATGAGAACAAGGATTTAGATTTATAAACAATAAAATTTTCCTCTAAACTAAGCAGCTCTGTGATTCTTATAGCTCTCATTGTCGGCATGTGAAAGTTGTATCTGCAATGCGAGTTTTTTCTTTTTCTACAACTTCTTCTATGGTAATGTCTATGGACTTTGGCAAGTTCTGGATCCAAATGATCTGTGTTGCATGTTATATATTTATCCACAAATTGTTTTATCTATGAATTGTTATCATCTCCATAGACTGGTGCACCCTCTATCCAAAAAAGTGCATGGTCATGTTCATTTCCCCTATTTTGGAATTCAATCACAAAAAGGTAGTCTGATATTTTTCTGAAAAGTGTTTCATCATGGAATATCAATTGTCTCAAAGCATTTATTCTATGTCTATAGTAGCGAGTACATGTCACTAGGTCTTTTCTTATGAGGTAGTCAATGTCATTATTTTTCAGTGTATCCGTTTATTCTTTACATTTCTTATTCCTATCCAGGTTAGATATCAGAGCTACCAATGGATCCCAACAATGCTCTGCACTTGTAAATGTGATGAAAAATGTTGGTGGGCCCAATTGCCAGATCATTGGAAAAATTGTTTTTTTGTTTTGTTGCAAATAATGAGGAGAGGTGCGAATGTTTTTGAAATCTATGTATCCAATATCAGATTTCATAATTTTTTCTAGGTTTACTTTTTACTTCACATCCTTGGCCAACAAATTTCTTCCTTGTAACTGGACTTTTCTTATTTGGACCCACATGCATGAGAGAACTTGCTCTATTATTATGCGCATTGTTTTGAAAAGAAAATTTGTTATGTGATAGAAGAAGTAACCGTTTGAATGTAGCCGCTCCCAATGAACTATTTTATGATAACTGAATCATTATATAATATCGGTGGCACGTGGATCTCCATAGAAGAGTGTTGGAAAGTTCATTTCCTCAACAAATTTTTCCTTTAATATTCCAAGTGGAAATTGCCCCTCAGCAGGTGCAATTTCGACAATCTTGTCTTGCAAGTCACAAATGCATTGTGGATCAATGAATCCATGCACCAATCTCTCAGTGGGTGTTTCATTCTCTGATTCATCACTTGTATAAAATTCACTAGTATTTTCGAGAGTGTCTGTAGAGTTTCCATCCTCTTCTACAAGAACATTGTTCCAGTTGTCATTTATACAAATGTTTTGTGATTTGTACAAGGCCCTGGAACATAATTCATTTAATGCTTTGATAACAACATTCACACACACTTTTCTTGTCTGATAGGAATTTTTGTATTGCAATTGTCTTTTAAGAGGAACAACAATTTTCATTGTATTGCTAATGAATTGTTGCAAGGATTTTTGCACAATATCTAGATGAATAGGCACATTAATAATTGATCATGTTAAGCCCATCTAGGGTCATTTATAGCCCCAAGTCCTAATTTGAGAAAATGTAATATGCATAGACACAAGTCTCTACTCAAGTTTTGTAACTGCACTTACATCTGGTAGTGTTGTATTACATCCTATTTGGTTAGGGGTTGTAAACTATGGTAGTTTTCCATTTTCAAGCGACCGTTTGCATGGAAGATAATGTTTTCCACTGGAAAATGGTTTATTGTGTGCTGTCAAGCGGAGGTATTCTTCTTGCAAATCAGGCATGAAAGAGTTATTGTTTTTTGAGAAATTCAATTGTTCACAAATTTCACATGAAATGGAAGGAGTTTGTTTAATTTGTTTCATGTAGGTCTGTCTTGCATTTTTCTTTCGTAGGCAAGTATGGGTAGAAATTGTTTCCTGGTTTGCATTGGTAGTAGTGCATGGTGTTGCTTCTAGCCCACAAAAATTCACAATTGCATTTCCATTCTCGGATATGCGACTGTACCTATTTCTTTTCTATTATGCACGAACAAATTTCTTTAGATTGTGATATGTGAGTTTCTCTCTAAAAGGAACCATAGCAATGTATTTTTTTTCTCTCGCGCATGAAATTTTTCAAGTTGTGGTAACTTACTCTACGTTTATTGCCCAACGACATGATGAGTTGATGGAAACTGGGATGAATTTCACTCTGACTTAGGTTCTGATAACCTAGTCCACGTTTTTTGTTTAAGGCCTGTATGGCCTCATCACAATTGGGACGAATTTGACGCATAACTTTTTTCAAGTTGTGATAACTTACTCTACATTTTTTGTTTAATCCCTGTATGGCCTCATCACAACTGTGATGAATTTCATGCATGTTTTTTTTGTTCAATCCCTATATGGCCATATCACAATCAGGAGGAGTTTCATTCTGACTAAAAAGCATGCTACGTGTATGCAGATTTGATGTGGTTTGGGTGGCATGGACATTCAACTATGAACCATTGATATTTTCAAGAAAAGGTTCATAATGGATATGTTTTGTATATGTTTTCAACGAGAGGATATCAATTGTTCGAACGTAATTTGAATCAGTAGACTAGGAATGTATAGTGCCATCTGGCAAGGCCGACAAGACCTAGATATTCACTTTGAATATCATAGACATCCATTGAAAACATAATATGCAACCCTCCACATTCCCTTTTTCATATGGAAGCACCATGTTTACAAGGTATTCCTGCCAACTTCCAACTGCCGACATGTTTTCTAGGAGATATGGCTAAAGATGTTGATGCAAGCACATAAAATCCTATTGGTTGTCGCCTATAATTGCATTGCAAAAGGACAGGACAATGTAAATCCACAATGAGTGCACATCGAACTCCACTGCTACCAAACAACAAATTACATTGAACATACTATCTCCACAGCTAGACACAACATTTGTTGCCATCTGTAAACCATGACAATCTATGCGATGCGTAATCCGTTTCCACTGTGATTCAAGTTCTTTGCAAATTAGGGACAATTAAATATGAGATCGTTCAACATTGCATATGGAAATTTTTTTGTACAGTAGTGGTTCATAATGACCACTGACAACATTGGCATCATGGAACAAGATGCAATATGGATTGTCAAATGCAGTTTTGTTGAATAATATATATCTTATTTTTCTTGTCAATGACCATATTCCAACCGATATATTGAGCCAGTTACACAACCACCATATGAAAATTGTATCTCCCCAAATCCGCCTCTCATGTGCAAGCAAAATTGGAGATGAAGACAACCGCATCTTTGAAAATTATGTAGAGACATAATGTATTCCATGCAATTGCCAAAGAAAATCAAATTCTAGTTCGTATTCATAGGACTCCAATGCCTCAGCGTCGCCATTTTTTAAACAACCCAAGAAATAATCTAGCAATCCATTGTACAACTTGGTCACCGAATATCGTAAATGAAGTAGAACCTGAAATGTATCGAAAAGGCAATCCCCTATAGTATACGAGAATGCATCCAATCTAAAAAGGCCATTGCTATGCAAAATACGTCAATGATGTCATGTACAATGGATTGTGTTTCTATTTCATACTAATCAACATCTATAACTTCTTTCATCTTTTGAACTATGATTTTGAAGTTGTTTGTTAGATACTTTCAGTTTGCATGAAAATAGAGAAAAGGGGGAAAAAAATAAAAGTAGCAAAAAAAAAGGAAAGCAAAATAGGAAAACCACAAGAGTGGAACTGGGTACCAATCCCCATATGTATCTTTCGACCTTATTCTTCTCAAATTCAATCCGCCCTAGTCCCCATAGCAGATGAAAAGAAAAAAAACCCACATTGGAAACTGAACCAAACAAAAGAAACAATGCAAATAAATAACACCATGAATTTACTCAGCAGAAAGACAACAGGTGGATGCAGTTTTCCGACCCATAGAATATAAGAATTCCCTGTGTCTACTCCCCAATGGATGGTAAACCCCTCTGCATTACAATTTTTGAAATATCTATGGACGCGACAGCCAACATATGAAGACAAATGGTTTCCAAGAACATAAATTAAGAGCACAAGAAAAGATGGTCTACAACAAAATTTGGAGGCAGGGATTCCTACCATTGAAAAATAGCAACAACATGGAAACTTACCTATCAACAAGGGATGACAAGAGCTCGTCCCCAAGAAAACTGGAAACCGCAACAATAGGTCCAACAACCTGCAAAGTTGAAGAACAACAAACCAGTGAACAACCACGAAGAGGTCCAACTGTAACTGCAGGACCTCAACTTTGAAAAGTTGAATCAAACAAGAATAAGAACCATGGAACAAAGAAGCGAACAAGCATCGAACACTGAAGCAGTGATGTCAACCATAAAAAAAATGGAAACGATACTGTATTGCAATGCATTGGTACAATAAACATTTAAGATTGCCTGACCTATTAGGTAAACACTTAAGACTGTTAGGTACATCGAAGGGCCTAGCCCTATGAAAACATTTAAGAAAAAATGCAGTGTGGCAGGCCTGTTCTCTCGAAGAACACAACAATAAAGAAAAAATCACACATAGTAATATGCTAGAGAATGTATTCTAGATAGCATAAAATGCTAAAGGAAATATTTGAACTAATGCTAGCATTAATCCACATTCGACCAATGCATAAGAAAATATATGATTCAAAAAGACCAGATACGATAAAATACTTTGTATATGGCAACATACATAACATTGGGAATAACCAAGATGACAATAAGACCTCCAATCCATTGTCCAATCTGATCTTGACAAACATGGTACTTTCTATAATATAAAAATCGATGTTTTCACTTCCCTGGTTCCAACAATAGATAATATGGAAATATTTGTGCTCAATGCACAATCTAATATGAGGTCAATGATTTATCGATCACTATAGTCCCTCTATGCCTATGGAAGGGACTAATAAGGTAGTCCACACAAATTCTTGTGTAATTGTTACGTGATGGCATTTCTTGCTTTGATTAAAATGAATAATAAAACTAGAATTCGATTTGGCTTTATTAACTATTGAGATATACCATCTTCAACATTAATAATGCAAGAGACTAGCACATTGGAAATGTGAATGAATTCTAACGAAAGAGATTGGATCCAAAGCTTGTTGAGAGATGAAAGTCAATAAGTAGACTTACTTTTTCAACATGAAAAAATGTGAGCTAAGAATTAGAGCCAAACCAAATTCCAAAATTACAATTGTAGAAAAGAGATAGAGTTAGAGACATGTTATAGAGAATAAAATAGAAGGAACATTGATTTATATTCATCCTTTAAATTTTTTGAGATAAAAAATTTCTCTGAACGAAGAGTTGTAATAAGAAATGGTTCTGAAAAATAAACGGTTGTATGACTCAATACTTAAGTGTAATTCAACATTTAATGTAGGTAGGAAACAAATAAGGGAGAATGTAAATTTTAGGGACTAATGAGACACAAGAGTGTAAACTAACTAAATAAAATAGAAAAATGAAAATAGGAGAGGAAAAGAGAGAGGGGAATGGGAACTGAAAGCTCAATCCCTTGACCTTCCCATTACACCCTATAGTGCCCCATATGTTCCTACGTTCTTGAAAAATTAGATCTTATTGTTTGAGTGCATTTATTTATAAATGGACCGGTTTATTGACTTGTAATGTTTTGATGATGGAACTCAAATTTTTAATTATGTAATTGGTTTCAAATTATTATTTTGAATGGGTTCATMTAATTGTTTATATAATAACATGTATGAATTGAAATGGATGGTTGATATGATGGACCAACTATCATATCAACCATCCTTTTGAAAAACCAATCTCCTTTTCTTTTTGCTTGACTTTTGAAWAACAATCGACATAGTRCACATGTCTAACCTTTGGAATAGGTTAGAAGAGGTAAAMGTTTCTTTTGAGTTGAGAGCTACTACATGGTAAGGTTTTATGAAAACATTATTTCAAATTTTAGGAACACTTGGGGTTGGATGAAAGAAATTGACTCTAATATAAGAGTCAAGCAAGGTTGTCCCCTATCCCCACCCTTTTTTGGCATATACATTGACAAGTTAGAAGATTATTTATATGAAGTAGATTGTGTCGAACTAACTCTTGTTGGTAGAGTTAGCATGCTTCTTCTCATGTCATTGATGTTATTCTTATGGTTATGTTTTCTTACAATATCGGTAAGAAACTAAGAAACCTTAAGGATTTTTTGTCGAGTACGGTTACAACTGTGATTGAAAAAATGAAGGTTATGATAATCAAATCCAAAAACTACACCTATTATAGTTTTGTATATGACAACAATAGCTTGGAGGAAGTTCCTTCATTCAAAAATATCAAAACTTGTATTCATCACAAGCTCAATTGGAATTGTAGCATTGAAAAAAATGATAAATGGAGGGTGGAAAGATTATTACGGGCTCAAAATAAATTGTAAATTAGTGAATCTTTGCTTGTGGGATAAGAAAAAACTCTTGTTTCATACTCTCACCCCTCTTGTCATCTTATATCGATGTGAGGTTTGGGGATGTAGTATCTAAATCCTAGAGAATGATGGAGTAGATCAAAAATAATTTTGTAACTTATAATCCCACAGTTAAAGGAAATACACCCTATCCTATCATCCTCATAAAAGAAACTCTTTCCCCTCTCCATCAAGAACATGGCTATTACCATTTTCCTAGTGTATAAGAACAAGATAAACAACATGGAAGAAAAGGCGCTTCCCAAAATTCATTCAAAATCCTTCCAAAACCACTCGTGGCTCAAGTGGGGATATAATAAAGATGCTAATTCTTGGATAAATCATTGGGGAATAAAAGAAGTCATTATGGCGAATAGTGATAATATTACAAATATTATTACATCTAAATTCAATGAGAATTTGTGGCATGATAAATTATTGAAGAATAGTAGCATACATTTTCAAAAACTTTGTAGGTCAAAAGAATTTGTCATCTTTGTGACCCTAAAAGGGCATGGTTGAAGATGAAAAACACTTTCTCTTAGAATATCCTATGTATACTCAAATTTGATAGCAATTTCAAAATACTGGTAAAATTACTAATCTCCCTATGGCATTCTTGGAACACTCCATATTTCCTTACAAAACAGATAGACCAAATTAACCCTCATTATCATCAAGAATTATGTTAACTAATTATTATAATATTACTATATAAATTCTATACTTATATAATAACTCCTAAACTACATTTACATTATCTATATAACTAATAACTATTAAGAATATCATAATAATTATTGTATATACATTTAAATTAACACATACACATTGTAATAACAAATAATCTAATTTTAAGGTCACTCTCAAGCTAGACACCAAATTGGTGTATGAGACCCCCTTGTTTGTGGGACAAGGGACCCTTTGACTACGAAAGTCTACTGAGGTATACATACCCTACCCCTCTCTAGATTTAAAATTATGACTTCATGAAGAAAAACAAGTTCTTAACTATTAAACCTAGTCAAACTATATATTTCATAAAATATTTAGGGGTTACCTAAACGTTCTACCTTTTGAATTTTTTTAGTTGGAATTAGACGATTTAAATTTGGACAAAATGGATTTAGCTTGTTGAAAAACACCTAAGGAAAAATCTTTAAATCCAACTATTTCTCACTATTTTGGGCAAAATCTCGATATCAAACAGAAAAAATAAAACT
>SNQJ01S0117659.1:0-27565 GCA_010110895.2 Picea sitchensis
CTAATTTAATTAAGGGAAAAGTAAATTAGACACATGTTTCGTGTTGAATTTTCAACAAAATGTAATGAAAATACCACACTTCAGAAGGCACCAAGAAGTCAACTCATGTGTCAAGCTATTGCTTTCATGTTGCCATCGCGGCTACTTATGACTAGATCATCGTATCACAGTCGATCTGATGTTGATCCATAGGATCACAGTATTAAGTATGCAAGGACTCGACCTACAAGAGTTTTATCCAGGAAAGGCCATAGATCGAACACTAGCATAGAAGATCAAGGATACATATGGCGATATCAAAAAGGGAATGTGAGGCTACAAGGTAGCCTCCATCTAGAATGGAGCAATCCGCCTAGCCTATCAGTTAATTGTAGGAAATTTAGTAAGGAAGAACATACCTACGCAGGTCATAGGATTTGTTGTTGACCTCGCAAGGAAGTGCGTAGAAGGCCTACAGATGTACTGGGTGAAGTACCTAGTGAATCAGCTGGAACTAGACTACCATGAAGCAAAGGATCAAGGCTACGAGTTCCACTTCATCTAGATTTTGATCCTTATCGCCTTTGTTGCCTGGGAGATGCCAGAAGGTGCAACCTTCCCGGATATTGAACCGTTTGAGCCACTTCCTGTGAAATTTGCCACACTTTGGTACTCAAGTGATATAAAAAAACAGTGGCAGTCGAATGATTTTTTTCATACGTATTACCTTCAGCTAAAGAGAGCCATCAAATTTGAACCTCGCATGACTCCGAACACCCTATAGAGGTTTTGACCCCTGAGGAAGTTCTACGTAGATCGACACTTCATCTACCTTACAACGCGAGCTGATGAACATAAGGAGTAGCTTTAGTCGTACTACAATATCATGGAAGAGGACCTTGAGGAGATCACTAAGGACTGGTCGACAGACCTCCTTATTCCAACAGACCCTGTAGAGATGTCTAACCCTGACAACCTAGAAATTGCACATGGCACACTTGGACCCAGCAAAACGAAGAAGGTCGAAGAGGTCCAAGACTTAAGCAACACCTCAGGAAAGTCTTCTTCAGTTTCACCTGACCGAGGGGGTGATGATGAAGAGATAAATGACAAAGGAGCTAAACATAAGCAAGGTGAAGTAACACTTCCTAGAGATGAGACCGATCCCCAAAAGAGGAGGAAGTTTAATCCCCTAAAACCTTCTGCCCGAAAGAAATCAAGAGCCACCGTGACCAAGATGAAGACTGTGCTTACCACAGATGATTTTGACTTTATCATAGAAGCCCTCAACAATGCTTCGCTGGAAATCTTGGAGAAACAAGAAGCTAAGCAGGAGGAAATGTATGACAGAATTAAGGTTGAATTCTGAGGGGTACAACGGGCCCTTCAATCCAACCGCATAGTGTCCACTGTGCCCCTGCTATCAAGAGAACCAAAGTTGGGAGATGATCCAACCCAACTCCGTCGATTAGATGATGTGGTTGAAGCTCACCTTCGTTGCGCACAAGAAGAAATGGAACAAGCCACCCAGACCTTGAAGCAAGTACAAGGAAAAATCGTATAACAACGCAGAGTTGCAGAACAAGAGAAGGTTTCCCTCCAGGCCAAGTTTGAAGAAGAGAAAGCACAAATGCAACAAGAAAAAGATCAGTTGCTTGCAGAGAAACTCGAAGTGAAAGAAGTAGTAAATAGAGCCCTCCTCTCTGTGACAGGATTAGAACTATAGGCTGAAGACTGAGTCACACATCAAGTAAAGAAGATCACAGAAGCTATCCAACAGCTACAACAACGAATAACATATTTAGAGCTCCACACCATACCTGACACCTCGTAGGATGTAAGGGATCAAAGGGAAGCAACGCTTGAAGAGGAGTTGAAAGAATAAAATTCCTTTCTCTGGAATGCAAGAAACTGAGTGATCGCAGTGCCCAGATGTATGAGCAACTCACTGAGAATCCATAATTGAAGGCACTAGAGTCACATCTCTAGGAAGCAGAGTATCATGCAGAGATAATACAAGCGCATTTGAATCCCTTGTCAGTTGTGGAAAGAATGAAGCGATCCCAAGAGCATAGCACTACCCAAAACAGTTCCATACTATTCAGAGCAGAGTTATGGAAGTAACTCAAAGGATCCAACCTATATAGGACGAGGCTTACCAACTGTTCACAGAAATCGAAGGCCGAGGAGCGGAACTGGAGCAAGTCGTCATTGCATCTTAACAACGCCTAGAGGGGCCTGACAATGAAGCAGTCATACAAGAGTTCATTGAACAAGAGTTCATAGAACATTAACAAGTCAAAGAATATCAAGCCAAGCTTGAGGCTTTCAAAGAAGAACTAATTAGATCAGAGTGACTCGGGACGAGTCACAGGTGAGTGTTGGGGGCATGTTTTCCCTGTACCAAGTTTTGAGTATTCTTGGTCATGTTTGACCTAATTTTTGGACTTTGACAGGCTGTCTAAGGCCGAGCACAAGACAAAGTGGAGATTGCGGGATATTTGCCTCTTTTAGGGCCCTTTTTGGGATTGGGGATTATGTAATGGGTATGGAATGTCGACCCATGGGTTTACCCATGTTTAGGCCTATTTTGTAAAGTATAAATAGATGTCTAGGCGATGTAAAGAAGGGAATCTATGTGATTTTAGGCCGATGAGATAAGTGTTGAGTGCTAAGTGCAAGTGTGGATTGTAGATGCTTTGTGCATACTGTGTGAGACTTGCAGAGCTAAGTACAAGTGGTTGTAACAAACTGTGGAAGGCTTTGTGCTGTAACGCAAGGAAGGAGGATCTAGCGAGGTGCACAGATCTCCTATCCTCTGTGGAGTGGGACTTGGATGCTTTGTGCCTATAATAATATTGACCCAAGATAATAAAGAAGAGAAGAGTTGGTGGATGTAGCCCCAGGGTGGGGGTGAACCACGTACATGTTGTGTTGCTTTTCGTTGTGCGATGTATTGATGTATTTATGTGTTTAATTGCTTAGTGATTTAACATAGATGAATGATAGATATATATGTTAATTCTATGTGCTTAATAGTATGGATGAATACAAGATTTGACCTATGTGGAGGTGCTTAAGTGCTTGAATATAGTAGATCTAAATGAATACTGTGTTGTGTTGTAATTAGGGTTTAACTGCACTGTAACTAAGAACTGAATATTGATGGATGTTAACTGCTGAATGCTATGTTAAGTGATTAGAATCACATATCTGTGTCCCAGCTAAGGTTTTAGACACTGGAGTCTTGCAACCACCCTTGTCTCTACCTCGGGTGAGACTTTATCTTCTTCATAGGTGTTTCCGAAAGGGCCAGTAGTTAGGGTTTTGTTGGTGCATTGTTGTAGCATTGAACCCTGGGTATGCCCCTGTTCCAACATACATTACAAATATTTACCAACGTACGAAGCGAGTGAGCCCAGTATCGGAGTTTGGGAGGTGCCATCTACAAAATAACAATTGTCTCACCGAGGCGGGCATACCCATGCTCATGATGAAATAAATCATGGTTGTCAATCAAATACATTGCAGATCCATGTCATATAACTATATAAAGTGTATCCGCGAACAATACACAATGGATATACATCTCCAAATCAAATATATACATGTATAGTATCCATCTTCAAGAAGCCAACGATGCCCGATGGCTGGAGATGAGGTCTTCAGAGCTTGAGAAACAACTTCAAGATCTTCAAAACTCGGGTAGGAGTGCAATATGAGTGTACAACTTCACTACCCAGAGGTCTTCGACGGCTCGTCGGGGAACAAACAAGAGGATCTCGTTGATTAGGAAAATAACTTCATTGATTTCGAACAAGGACTTGATTGGACTTTAGGGATGGTTGGGCATGAGTTCAAGAGATAAACTGCAAAAAAAATGACTCAAGTTGGGTAAAACTTCCCTTTGACAATAGCACGACTGATGATCAGACTCAGGTATCATGACATTGACATAAGTTCACGATGCAGGAGGCAACACAAATACTCCATATGTTTGGAAGAATAACCAAATGGAGGAGGACATAGCTCTATGTTACGAGAACAACTTCCTAAGGTCATGTTAAATTCCAAATCTTGATGAATAAATGGAAAGATGTGCTTTGTCCAAGGGTGACTCATTGTGCTTCCATAAAAATAAAATACTTTTCCCATCCTCTTTTTGGGGTATATTTGATTTTTTTTTGTCTTTTTCAATATTTTGAAAGCTTGAAACATAATAAAAGATTTCTACATTACAATGGAAGAATGAATGTCGCAAGAATACTAGTTCCAAGCGCAAGGAACACACTAATGATCAGAGTAAGGAGACATGTGCAGGGAAAGGACACTCGGGAAAATTCCTCCATGGGTTAAGGTGTCAAGATGCAAAGGCAAAGTGCTACAAGGCTTGCATATAAGGCATGCTTCACAAGTTCAGTTGAGAGCAACATGGAGACGACATTAGGCCAAAGACGGAGGAATGCAAATGCGATTGATAGGATAAAATGATAACGCCCTTCAATGTAATTTTAAAGAAGCCCAGAGAAGGTAAGCTCGATGGTTTTTTATTTTTAGAGAGTCTGAAAAAGCACAAAAGAAGACTCCATTGGGGTAGCTTTTTCGAATATAGTCTAGTCAGCTCAAAAAAGGGATAAATTAACACCTTAAAGATGTCTATTAAAAATCATTTTAACGAGTGTGACAAAGACAATATCACTCAGCAATATTTTCAATTTTAAGGAGTCTAAAAAGAGCTTAACTATGGACTCCCTGCCTTTTTCTATATTTAGTCTCCTTAGCCCGAAAAATGTGAAATTTACTGAGAAGAACTCTCCTGGCAAGATGAATCTCCCAAGGTGTACCTTTTTCCTCCTTAATCTATAGGCTGGAAAAGGGGTAAACTCATGCCAGTAGATGTTTTTCTGAACCAATTAACAAGTGTGAAAGAACAATGTCACTTGATGATCTTTTCAATTTTAAAGAGTTTGAAAAGAGCTTAACTATGGACTCTATAATGGATGTTCTTCTGGACCAATTTAACGAGTGTGAAGAAACAAGCTCACTCGACAATATTTTCAATTTTAGGGAGTCTGAAAAGAGCTTAACTATGGACTCTGTGGGGGTTCCTTTTTCGTAAATTTAGTCCATTAGGCCCAAAAAAGGGTTAAACTTATACCTGAGAATACTCTTCTAGCGAACTGAAGTTCCTAGAGTATACCTTTGTTCGTACAATTGTACATCCGGGCCGAAAAAGGGGTAACTATTTCCAGACAGATGTGCCTTCGAATTTTAGTTTGGCGATCGTGAAGGGCAATAAGATCGCTCATAAGTCTTTTCATGTTTAGAGGGTCTAAAAAGGGCTTAAAAGAAGACTTGTTTGTTTTTGGGAGTCTCGAGGGTGTGTCCAAGAGTGATAATATATCAGGCTTATTAAGGCTCAAACTCATAATCGAGACAAGACTAAAAGGATTCCCAAGCCTATAGTCATTAGCGACGATATGGACACCAAAATGAAACCAGGATCTACCTAGGGCATCCATGTGAGGGTAGGCTCTACCAGTAAATTACAACACTTCTAGAGAAGCAATGATTGTTTTATGTCACAATTCGGTGGGGTCGATCCTATGGTAAAGAGAAAAAGACAATGAGGTGCAACAAGTGGAGGTGGAATCCTAACTTAAATGCACAAAGTTGGAAAAAATGACTTTTCACCAAAGGACCTTAAAAGTGCCCCAATTCCCAAAAAATGTTCGTCGAACCAAAGGTAAAGTGTATTGTAACATTCAATGAGAAACTCAATAACCACATTACATGATTTTCAAGCCTGAAAAAATGACAACGGGGGTCAAAAAATGACAAAATGGGCCAAAAAAGTCTATAAATAGAAGCTAGCAGCTCATTATCACCATTGCAAATTGAGAATTGACCAAAAAGCCAAAAAAACCCCTTTATGAAAGAAGTTGATTCCGGGAGCTTCAGTGGACGAAACGAACTTCCGCTTTGACCAAGTAAGTACCAACTAGCTCCTCTTGTATTTCCATTCTTTCATTTTTGCATTTCTTTTTGTTTTTTGGGGGGGCACACACCTTTAAAACGGTCGGCCCTGCGTGTACGCGGGCTGTCTAGGAAAAACCCACGTATGCATGTGGGAAAAGAATAATATCCCCATGTACATACGCGACTGTGCCTAGTACAACCCGCATACACCCTCTAACATATGAAAAAAATGAAAATGCATTATTTGACTCCTCTTTGAACTTGAAATTTTGCAGAAGGTATGTCCATTGGAGAGAGAGGGAGCATGAGGACATTGATATGCTGGTCGAGGAAGACCCTGCTACTATCGTCGCAATAAAACAATGTGGGTTGTGGAAATTCTTCCGGTGTCCACTCATGAGGGAACAAACCAGGATGTTGAACACCTTAGTGGATTACTGGCACCCAGATATAGAGGCATTTATGCTCGAGGTATAGTCATTGACTCCAACGACTGAAGATATTTATTTTCTGATAGGCCTCTCTAGGAGAGGGGAACCATTCAACCTTCGTTCTTTTCCCTTTGGGCCTCACAACATTGCCAAGTTGACCTCACAACATTGCGAGGCCGGAACATATAAAGTGGGTTCCCAGGTATCGATCCACAAAATCACCAACCTATCACTAAAAGTGATATTTTTACTTATTGGGTGGATCACTAGATCCACAAATTTACATCGGGCCTCCCGAGCGCATATTCATTGCAAAGTACAGTGCTTAAATGCACGAGTATTCGATTGGAGCACAACCATGCTAGAGTGTATGAAGAGAGATCTCACAGAGTGTCGTGGGCGAAACAATAAGAACTTTGGGTTCAAGACTATTTTGTTCTCTTTCTTCTTTGAGAGGGTACCTAGTCTTAATCCACGAGAGATAGTATGGGGGCATGTGGCCTCCTTCCCAACAATATTCATATGGGAAACATTTTTGCCACGACAAAGGGGAGGGAGGACCATTGAGGCCTTTGATGATACTTTTTTCGACTGCTGGTCTTGGTAGATTCCAATTATAGAGGACTACCCCAATGCTGGGATCAACTTCTCCAGGGATCTTGACATGCCCATACCTTCCGGAGTAGAGCGAGGAGAGTTAGGTATGTTTGGTTTTAAAAGTTTTTGATTTTTTAGTTTCTTTTTATATATATCATTTTCATGTATACCAGAGTACTTGAAAAAAATGTATCTGTTATGTACAGATGTGGGACTAGTGCGTCCAACTAATTTTGTGCAGAGCAAGAGCCATCCACGACCAAAGAAATTACCAACAATGCCCATCAGATCAGCAGCAGCAGCAGGGGTACCTCTAGCTAGAGAGGCTGAAAGAGTTTTGAGGTTAGTGGAGTGGAACTTGACCGCACTCACCCATACTTTGCCCATGGCCGAGATCGAAGATCTCTTGCCATCTATGCAACCTCATGTTGTTGGGGTGACACAAACCTGGGTCCAGCTATTTCAACATTTATCAAATGTTGTAATCCACTATGGCAGAGACAATAGGCCTCGTTCTTAGTTTAGGGTGGACCATTTTTGTGCCGAGGGCACTCTTTTTATATTTTTGAGGGCATAAGCCTCGCATTATATACCAGACTCGTTATTTTTTGAGGTGCTTGCACTCACCTATGTTCTCTGCTACTTTTGATATATATATATGTGTGTGTGTGTGTGTGTGTGTGTGTGTGTGTGTGTATGTGTGCGCATCTTTTTGTCTTATGGGTTACATTTATTTACAAATGTATTTACATGTGTATGTGTGTGATTTTTCTTACGTCTGTGCAATATGCCAATCTAATACTTGATTAGCTAGAGTATTTGTCATTTGATTTAATCTGCTAGGAACATGGATATACGTAATGTAATCAAAACAAAGTTATAAGAGACGTACCCTAAGGAATTGTCGATGTAAAGTAGGATCATAAACGCAGTAGACCCCATTTAACAGGGACACAACCAATTGTGCATCTAAGTAGACCCAGAGGTAAGATATACCATGCGACAAAGCGTCATGAAGAAACTCTATTACTACACTGTATTCAGTGGCATTGTTTGTGGCGTCATCTAAACAGATACCTCCATAAGATAACAACTAGCCTTGAGGTGTGAAGATCACCCAAGCTGCAGAAGCAAGACTCCGAGTGTGTTGGCTAGCACCATCCATGAATCCAATGAACACATCTTATTCACTTGACATCTGCCACAGTGAAACAAAAAAGACTAAAACTAAAATGTATAATAACTATACATATATACAATAAGTGACCCAAGGTGACCCACCTATGAGTAGTACTTCTTGAGGTAGAGCCCATTTCTAGGCCCCGCTAAAGTTTTCCCTTCAAATTCAACTAGACAATAAGCACCCTTATTTAATACCTCCTTCACGATGAATGATATGAACCACATGGGTTTGAACTTGCCTACCCCCAGGGGATCCTTATCTTGGTCATAGACCAGGACAAGGTTGCCTTCGAAGAAAATACGAGGACAAATGGACTGATCATACAGACACTTTACTTTTTTCTTGTGAGCCTCGTTATCCAAGGCTGTGTCGTGTCGCTTCTCATCGAGATGCTCGATATATAATAAGCATTCCTCAAGCGGTGAAGTGTATGGCAATAACTGTACTGCCAACTTAAGAGATGGGATTTGACATTCTATAGGAAAGACTGCTTCCAACCCATAAACGAGTTGAAAAGGTGAGAAATTAGTGGCATTCTTTATAGACGTTCGGTAGGCCCATAATGTAGAGTACAACATCAAATGCCAATTTGACTTGGCCGAATTGATCGTTCGCTGCAGAATGGTCTTGAGAGACTTATTCACAACTTCCACTTGACCATTTTCTTGTGGGTAATAATGTGATGAGTGTTCTTGTCTCAACCCTAGCTTTGATGTTAACTTAGACATCATTTTATTCTAAAAGTGACTGCCATGGTCAGTGAAAATCTCCTTCGGGAGGCCAAACCTTGCTATTATCTGATTAAACAAGAAGAGAGTTGTTGTCTCTCCATCATCTTTGAATGTTTGCATAGCTTCAACCCACTTGGTGAAGTAGTCTACTGCTATGATGATATAATGGTGCCCCCTGGATGAAGGGGGGTGTCATGTAGTATAATGAATCCCCCACTTGGTGAAGGGGCCAACTGTGATGACGGGAAACATGGGAGCAGGATGTGCCCTCATCTTCCATGAGAAGATCTAACACAAGTGGCACTTCTTGACCGATTCAATGCAATATTTGATTAACGTCGGCCAATAGTAACCAATTTGTAGAATCTTTTGGGTTGTTGCCAACCTAGACAAATGACCACCACATGCTTCAGTGTGGCAGTCGTTAGGCATGAGTTCTGATTCTTCATGAGTAAGGCACTGACGAAGGATGCCATCTACACCTCGACGATACAAAGTGTCTTCAAGTATGTGATATGTTTTTTCCTGATGGCATATATGTCGATGCTCATCACGAGAAGTAAAGGTGGGGCACTTCAAATTCTGGAGATAGACTAGTATATCTCCATACCAGGGGTTCGAAGATGAAATCAGAAAAATATCCCCTTTAATCAGTGATTCTTTGGGCGTAACATCACCTGACTCGACCATAAGTTCCGATATAAGTTCTGCAAATACCAACGACTTCTTAGATTTCACAGACACAAAATCCAAGTCAAATTCTTGGAGGATAACGATCCATCTATTGATCTTTCCGTCGATTACACGTCGTGTCAACACATATTGGAACAGATTCACAATGACAATGATGGTGGTCTTGCATAACAAGATATAGTGACGGAACCATTGGACATCATGTACTACTGCCAACACAAGTTTTTCAACATGGGAGTAGTTGAGTTCTATTCCAACCAGGCCTCGACTCAGGTAATAAATGACGTGTTCTTCAAGAAAATCATCCTCCTGAGCCAAGACCATACTGATGGTCGACTCTTCCACGGTCAAATACAATAAGAAATATTTATTATAATTGGGTGGCTGAAGTAGAGGGGCATATGTGAGGGCACGTTTAAATGATTTGAAAGAGTGTTGAGTGGCTTCGTCCCAATGAAAAGGAACTCACTTCTTCAATAAATGCATAAACCCTTTAGTGATCTCGGCATAGTTTGCGATAAAACCACAAAGAAAATTGGCTTTTCCCTATAAACTCTGAAGCTGAGGGACTATGCACAGGGGAGGCAATTGAACTATTTCCTCAACCTTTAAAGGATCGACCATGATCCATTTTTTCGACACTATGAAACCTAAAAGATGACCCGACATCATGCAAAAACTGCATTTGTTTGGATTCAAGCGAATCCGATAGTAGCGACATCGCTCAAAGATAAGTCGGAGGTGTGTGGGATGATCAACTCTCTTATGATATTGTGATGCTAAATCATCGAGATAAGCCTGAACTAGGTGTTTGAGATCGTGGAAAGCAAAATACATGGCCCACTGAAAAGTGGCTCCAACATTCTTTAGGCCAAAAGGCATCTTCCGATAAGCAAATGTACCCCACAGACAGATAAAAGTTGTTTTATGCTGGTCCTCGGGCTTAATCTATATCTGATTGTATCCCGAGGAACCATCCATGAAATAAAAGACCTCACAGCCTACACATTCATCAATTATATGATCAATGAATGGGGTGGGTAAATTATCCTTTGGACATGCCTTATTCAAATCACAAAATTCCGTACATACGCGAATTGTTCCCTTCTTTTTGTTGACTAGAATAGGATTCAACACCCATTGAGTCAATTGGACGAGGTAGATGAAACCAACTTTGAGTAGTTTCTCTACTTCAGCCTTAATAGCCGCTGATTTCCAAGGATTAACTAGATGAAGGTTCTCCTGTACCAGCTTGGTGTCAGGGTAAGTCGTAATATCATGTTCAATGATTCTTGGATCAATGCCTGACATTTCCTCGTAAGACCAGGGAAAAAAGTCGTGGAATTATTTAAGTAAATCTGTATAGATCTGAATCTCCTCAGAGGAATAGTCTGCTCCGACGAAGACATTCTCCAAGATGCCAGGGGTTCTGGAGATATTGATAGGTATCGTTTAAGCGATGGTTTCCATATTACCCTTGGCATAAACTGTGTGCGTAGGTAGAGGATTGATAGGACAAGACCTATCTCTAGTCATAGTCAACACAAATTCTCCTTCCTCTATTCTTCCTAACTCTGGGAGGAAATATGATCTATGATGGAGATCATCCCAGGGTCTGCCTAGACCAATCAATGCCTTTAAAATTGCCTCATCAGATGGTAAGACCAAGTCTAAATAATCGATAGTGACAAGGGAAATTTGAGCCTAGGCAAGCTCGAGAACTAGATCTAACTCTTGTGCGGGAGTTGGATCGGGGTCAGCAGAATCTTGTTGGACTATAGATTATGCAACTTCTACCGTGGACAAGGGCATGGACATGCCATGGTGCCCTATCCCTTCCATCATGGCTGATAGGAAGTAAGAATCCACAGATCATTAAAGTAAGTCGTGCAGAACGACGACACTGAAAATATTTCAGCCTTAGGCTAGTCAGGGACAATCGATATCATTTTGACATCGTCGGAAGGATCTAGGTAATTGAAAGTACCCATGAGAGGTGGGCACAAACCAACCCCCATGTTTCTGACATCATGCTGTGGGTTATCAATCATTGGGACCGTGGATTCCCCCGATGAAGGGTCATGTCCGGAGAAAGACAATTGATCAATGGTCACGATTCGGCCCTCATGTGAAAACAACAAGACCCAAAAAATTGTGGCAACCATTTCATGCATGGAATATGTCCAACTCCTTCCTAACAGGAGGTTGTAGTCAAGAGGTGCATCGACCACTTCAACCTCGACGCACATGGTCTTCCCTCCTAACTGCACGGGGAAAGAAGGAATGATTCCATGTGGTTTGAAAGAATGAACGTCAAAATCCGTAAGAAGAGTAGGCGAAGGAGACAGAATGGGTTGGCCAATGTCCTTCCAACACGCCAATGACATCACGCATGTCGAGGCACCCTCATCAACCATAGTACGAAAAATATTTCGAGTAGAATGTTTCATGGGGTGAGCCACTACTATTTGAAATGCGACGTGGTATCGAAGACGAGTCTTCAAGTCGGTTGTATCAAGCATGATAGTTCTCAGATTACATGTATCAGTAGATCCTAAGGCAACTAGCAGAGCCTTTCTCTTCGAAGGGTAGCTCTGAAGGACCTCCAAAGAAGACATTGTGCAAGGGGTTTGTGACAAATCCTCTACCGCAGAGTATTTATGGGTGGCCCTCGCATTTGGATTATTTGAAGCCTTCCTGAATTCCCCTTTCGGGATCGGTGTCATTGTTTCACCCATCGTTCTCTTGATCTGGAGAGGAACATATGGGTTTTCGGCTTATTTACCCTTTTTGAGAGTACTTGGTGTTATGTAATCATGTGCGCTAGTAGCTATGTGAGCTTCACCTTTCAACATATATATATTCGAGTTCGATGGATTACTAGATGACGAAGGGGGTCCCTGAATTCCCCCATCCGTGTTTGCAAAGGCTTGAGTTAAATTTTTCTCATGAGGAAATGGGTTTGTTAACATTGCAGGTTGTTACTGTGCTAATATTTTTTGGGCCTCCATGAGTCGAGGGAACATGTGAGTTAGGTGGTCTTCCGTGCATAGGTTGCACAGATACTTCGACTTATTTCTCTCTGTGTTTCCCCCGCCAACATTATTGGTCGGTTTCTTGTCCCCCTTACCCTTCTTTCATTGTTTTTTCTTCCCTTCGGCCTATTGGTTGGCCTTTGGGTTCATTTTGTTAGTGACAAAAAATGCCTTGAAATTTATTTTGATATCATATCATAAGATGATAATAAGGTAAAGATTTATTTATAAATCTTTAAGTTTTAAAGTATATAAGATTGGCTTTACATCTTATTTTCCAATGAAACAATGATGTGGCATCTCAAAATATACCAAAAAGAAAATTTTAGATTTCACCGGCTAAATGAATTTTTCACAGTGTAGTAAGCCAGTGAAAGTCTCCCTTTTCACTGGCTAAATGACTATTTTCATAGTGTAGTGAGCCGGTGAAAGTGCATGTTTTTCAACTGATAAACTGCCTTGGGAAAAATCAATTTTCTGAGTCATGGAGAGTCTTTTTTACATGCTCAAATAGTCAATTGACAACTAGAAATCCTAATATTTCCAATGGTACTTTAATATCTTCATTTATAGCTCGGGAAGGTATTAAAAAGTTCCCCACAATATGAGGCATCATTTTCAGAAATTTTCCAAAATGTATTATTTTGGTCAAAAGGTGAAATTTGACTTGGTTGAGATTATTAAGGAGAAGATGATGATGAATAATCATATATATTATCAAATATCATCCATGAGTGCATGTGGCACTTCATTTGATCAATAGAAATATTCTAGAGATCAAATCCTAAAATGTAGGAATATGACTAGATTTGGAAATCTAGATTTTCCTGTTTTAGTCACCTTCTTGGGAGACAGATTTTGATCATCTAGAAGAGTATTTTTTGAAACCAAAGGAATTATTTCATAAGCACAGGCGTCTCTTCAATAAATTCTCTCATTTTTCCAAGATCTATTGTGATTTGTGAAATATAGGTCAAGCTTTGAGCACCATATTTCCAGAAATTAAATACTCTGTTTTTCCTGTTTTAGTAACTGTCTTTAAGGACATATTACAATGAGTTGGAATACTATTTTTAGAAACTGAAAGAGGTATTTCATAAGAATGGATTCATATTCAACAAACTCTCTCAGTTTCCAAAGATCTATTGTTATTTGGAGGATATAGGTGAATCTTGGAGAAACATTTTTTCAGAAATTTCTATCTTTTCCAACCACCTCACAATTTCGAATTTGAGATAAGAAAAGAAGTTATCAAATCCATCATTTGAGGATCTTGAAAATAATTTGTAAATATTATTTAAGCTGATAGATGTAAGAGGAAAAGGAGGGGGGAAATAGTCTGAGGACTGTGGTTCATTTCCTTGAAGGATTGTATTTTTATCCTTTGGAAATAATCATGAATATATCTTGACATCAAGGTTCTTTGAATTTGTATGTTCATCTTTCATTTCCTTTCTTTCCAAGTCTGTGTATATTCAATGATAGAAGGTTGTCATTTCCATCTCTTCGTTGGTATATCTGACTTCATACTTTTCTTCTGATGTTTGTCTCAATGCCATATAGCTGTCATCCTATTGGTGCATTCATAAACTTAAGTTGCAAGTATTTATTTGTTATATCCGGTCATATGCTTTATGTAATATTATATATGTTTATGCTGGTGTGAAGAGTATCTTACATATCATTACTGGCCATTCACATGTGATGTTGTATAATTATGTCTACTGGTATAATGGGTTTTCTCCATCTTTCCACAATTTGATTTAAATCTTCTGAGCAACTTAGTTGAAATCCTTGGTCTTTCGAGTGAATTATGTATTTCTAAATGGAGGTGGATTTATAATGCCATCCAATTTGATCCTTTTTACTTCCATATTATTGTTATTTTAAGTTACCAATCTTACACCCTTATACAGTCAGGGAGTGATAAAAAATGGCACCGTTGTCGGGGAAGGAAAGTGAAAGTAGAGTTTCCCTGGGAGAACGACATAGATCTGATTCTTGATGGAAGACAAGAGACGGGCATAAAATTCGATTGTAATCATTTGCTTGGAAACTCCACATTAAATACTCCAACGGGGAGGATTCGGTTGAAAGAAGATGAAGAGGTTGAATCCTAAATCAAGGTATCAATTCATAAGTCTTCTTCATGAATTGTTACTTTTCTTTATTAACTCCTTCATGCTTTTTCCTTTGCATGTCAAGATAATTATTTTTTGTTTTGTATATTTAGAAAATCATCATTCCTCTTATATATATCCATCTTTAGAAGGAGATTTACAACCTGCTTACATTGTAGATGTTGAATCAGTCTTATTACCTCAACCTGTCCATATAAATGACCATTGTATTTCAATTCCTTTACAATATGATCAGCCATGTGATATTGAAGAAATTGAAACTGATTCAAAACCTATACAGAGATCAACACTTGTTACCATAACCTATGAAACTTGTCAACAAACTGTTATTCCTCATGATCAACCCACGACCTTTCAAATCAAAATCAAGATGAAGATGTTTAAGACATTAAAGATTCCCTCTCACCTTGACCCTTATCCTGTTGACTGTTATGAATATCTTCCTTGGTTTTCTGGAGAGAATCAAGCTTCAACTGAGAGACACTTGGAATCTTTTTTGAATTTTGTTGATCGTTTTCAGATTGTTCATGAAGATGTGATCATGAGATATTTTTCAAAATCTTTGATCAGAGTTGTTGCTTATTGGTTTAAGGGTTTAGGATCTGACTCCATTGGATCTTGGATAGAATTATCTGATGTTTTTATGAATTATTGGGGTGAACATAAATCAACAGATTCTTACCTTGCTGATTTCTATGCTTTGAAGAAGGAACATAATGAAACTTTGCTTTTCTTCAATCGAAGATTTTGCATCATCTACTATGGTATGCCTTTGGAGATTTGGCTAACAAAGAAATCGACCATGATAAACTATGTTAAAGGTCTTCATTCACAACTTGCCCTTCTATTGTTAGAAATGAATTCTTCATCTTTGAGAAGATTGCTTGAAGATGCTCTAGAAGTGGATGAAAACATTTATTCTTCTAGGAGGATCCAAAAGTAGTTTGATTTTGAAAATCAACATGTACTTGAACCAACAGAAGGTCAGTGTGTTTCAAAATTTAAACTTGAAGATAATGGATGTAAAATAGTTTTGGAACAACAACAAGAACATGACAGAGGAGAAGATATACATGAACAAAGAGATTATAACTATGAGGCAATTTCAAAACAACAACAAGCAGCTGAAATTGTTTCATATTGTAAATCGAATTATTCAACTTGGCCAGAGTATTCCAGAGATAAGTATTCATATAAAATTTATGATCAGTTTGTTATCACTCCAAGAAATCACTCCCTGACTGTAGAAGGGTGTGATCTTGGTAACTTAAAATATCAATAATATGGAAGGAAAAAGGATCAAATTGGATGACATTATAAATCCACCTCCATTTAGAAATACATAATTCACTCGAAAGACCAAGGCTTTCAATTAAGATGCTCAGAAGATTTAAATCAAATTGTGGAAATATGGAGAAAACCCATTATACCAATAGACATACTTATACAACATCACATGTGAATGGCCAGTAATGATATGTAAGATACTCTTCACACCAACAGAAACATATATAATATTACATAAAGCATATGACCAAATATAACAAATAAATACTTGCAACTTAAGTTCATGAATGCACCAATAGGATGACAACTATCTGGCATTGAGACAAACATCATAAGAAAAGTATGAAGTTAGATATACCAATGAAGAGATGGAATGACAGCCTTCTTTCATTGAGTATACACAGACTTGGAAAGAAAGGAAATGAAATCTGAACATACAAAGTGAAAGAATCTTGATGTCAAGATATACTCATGATTATTTCCAAAGGATAAAAGTACAAGTCTTCAAGGAAAAGAACCACAGTCCTCAGACTGTTTCCCCCCTCCTTTTCCTATTACATATACGAGCTTAAATAACATTTACCCTCAAAAGATGGATCTAATAACCTCTTTTCTTATCTCAAATTCGAAATTGTGAGGTGGCTGGAAAAGATAGAAATTTCTAGAAAAATGTTGCTCCAAGATGCACCTATATCCTCCAAATCACAATAGATATTGGGAAACTGAGAGAGTTTATTGAATAGAAGTCTGTTCTTATGAAATTACTCCTTCAATTTATAAAAATAGTATTCCAACTCATCATAATCTGTCCTTAAAGACAATGACTAAAACAGGAAAAACAAAGTATTTAATTTCTGGAACTATGGTGCTCAAAGATTGACCTATATTTCACAAATCACAATAGATCATGGAAACCTGAGAGAGTTTATTGAAGAGACACCTGTTCTTATGAAATACCTCCTTTTTTTTCAAAAAATACTCTTCTATATTATCATAATCTGTCTCCCAAGAAGGTGACTAAAACAGGAAAATCCAGATTTCCAAATCTAGTCATATTCCTACATTTTAGGATTTGATCTCTAGAATATTTCTATTGATCAAATGAAGTGCCACCTGCACTCATGGATGCGATTTGATAATATATATTATTATTCATCATCATATTCTCCTTAATAAACTCAACCAAGTCGAATTTTACCTTTTGACCAAAATAGTGGCAAGGGAACTTTGAGCCTAGGCATGCTCGCGAACTAGATCTAACTCCTGTGCGAGAGTCGGATCGGGGTCGGAGGAATATTGATGGACTACAGAGTATGAAAATTATATCATGACCAAGGGAATGGACATGCCATGGTTCCTTGTCCCTTCCATTGTGGCTGATAGGGAAGGAAGAATCCACAGATCATTAAAGTAAGTCATGCAGAACGACGACATTGAAAAGATTTCAGCCTTAGGCTGGTCGGGGACAATCAATATCATTTTGACATCACCGAAAGGATCCGGGTAATCAAAAGTACCCATGAGAGGTGGGAACAAACCAATCCCCACGTTTTCGACATTGTTCTATGGGTTATCAATCATCGGGACTGTGGATGCCCTTGATGAATGGTCATGTCTGGAGAAACACAATTGATCAATGGTCACGATTCGGCCCTCATATGGAAACAACAAGACCCAAAAAATTGTGGAAACCATTGCATGCATGGAACATGTACAACTACTTCCTAATAGGAGGTTGTAGTCAAGAGGCACATCAACCACTTCAAATTTGATGCACAGGGTCTTCCCTCCTAACTGCATGGGGAAAGAAGGAATGATTCCATGTGGTCTTAAAGAACGAACATCGAAAGTCATAAGAAGAGTAGGTGAAAGAGACAGAATGGGTTGGCCAATGGCCTTCCAACACACCAATGACATAACACATGTCTAGGTGCCCTCATCAACCATCATACAGAAAATATTCAGAGTAGAATATTTCGTGGGGTGAGCCACTACTATCTGAAATGTAGCGTGGTATTGAAGACCAGGCTTCAAGTTGGTTATATCAAGCATGATAGTTGCCGGATTACATGTATTAGTAGATCCTAAGGAAGCTAACAGAGCCTTTTCTTCGAAGGGTAGCTCTGAAGGACCTCCAAAGAAGACATCGTGCAAAGGGTTTGTGACAAATCCTCCACCACAGAGTAGTTATGGGTGGCCCTCACGTTTGGATTATTTGAAGCCTTCTTGAATGCCCCTTTCAGGATGCGTGTCATTGTTTCACCCATCGTTCTCTCGATATGGAGAGGAACATACATTTTTTCGGCTTCTTTACCCTTTTCGAGAGTACTTGGCATTCCGTAATCATGTTCCCTAGTAGCTATGTGAGCTTCACTTTTCAACATATATATATTTGAGGTCGATGGATTCTTAGACTATGAAGGGGGTGCCTGACTTCCCCCATCTGCGTTCATAGAGGCTTGAGTTAAATTTTGCCCATGAGGAAATGGGTTCATTAACATTGCAAGATGTTGTTGTGCCAATATTTTTTGGGCCTCTGCGAGTCAAGGGAACAGGTGAGTCGGGTGGTCTTCCGCATAGAGGTTGCACATATACTTCGACTTATTTCTCTCTGTGTTTCCCCTGCCAGCATTATTGGTCAGTTTCTTGTCCCCCTTACCCTTCTTTCATTGTTTTTTCTTCCCTTCGACCTATTGGTTGGCCTTTGGGTTCATCGTGTTAGTGATAAAAAATTCCTTGCAATTTATTTTGATATCATATCATAAGTTGATAATAAGGTAAATATTTATTTATAAATCTTTAAGTTTTAAAGTATATAAGATTGGCTTTAAATCTTATTTTCCAATGAAAAAATGATGTGGCATATCAAAATATACCAAAAAAGAAAATTTTATCTTTCACCGGCTAAATGAATTTTTCACAGTGTAGTAAGCTGGTGAAAGTCTCCCTTTTCACCGGCTAAATTATTGTTTTCATAGTGTAGTGAGCCGGTGAAAATGCAGGTTTTTCAGCTGATAAATTGCATTGGGAAAAATCAATTTTATAAGCCGTGGAGAGTCTATTTTACACACTCAAATAGTCGATTGACAACTAGAAATCCTAATATTTCCAATGGTACTTTAATATCTTCATTTAGATATTGGGAAGGCATTCAAAAGTTCCCCACAAGATGAGGCATCATTTTCATAAATTTTCCAAAATGTATTATTTTGGTCAAAAGGTCAAATTCAACTTGGTTGAGTTTATTAAGGAGAAGATGATGATGACTAAACATATATACTATCAAATATCATCCATGAGTGCAGGTGGCACTTCATTTGATCAATAGAAATATTCTAGAGATCAAATCCTAAAATGTAGGAATATGACTATATTTGGAAATCTGGATTTTCCTGTTTTAATCACCTTCTTGGGAGACAAATTTTGATCATCTAGAAGAGTAGTTTTCGAGAAAAAAAGGAGGTATTTCATAAGAACGAGTGTATCTTCAAGAACATTATAGAGGAGAAGATATACATGAACAAAAAGATTATAACTATGAGGCAATTTCAAAACAACAACAAGCAGATGAAATTGTTTCAGATTATAAATCAAATTATTCAACTTGGGCAGAGTATTCCAGAGATAAGTATTCATATACAATTTATGATCAGTTTTGTTATCACTCCAAGAAATCACTCCCTTACTACAGAAGGGTGTAAGCTTGGTAACTTAAATTATCAATAATATGGAAGGAAAAAGGATCAAATCAGATGACATTATAAATCCACCTCCATTTAGAAATACATAATTCACTCGAAAGACCAAGGCTTTCAACTAAGCTGCTCAGAAGATTTAAATCAAATTGTGGAAAGATGGAGAAAACCCATTATACTAGTAGACATACTTATACAACATCACATGTGAATGGCTAGTAATGATATTTAAGATACTCTTCACACCAGCAGAAACATATATAAGATTACATAAAGCATATGACCGGATATAAAAAATAAATACTTGCAACTTAAGTTTATGAATGCACCAATAGGATGACAACTATATGGAATTGAGACAAACATTAGAAGAAAAGTATGAAGTCAGATATGCCAACGAAGAGATGGAATGATAACCTTATGTAATTGAGTATACACAGACTTGGAAAGAAAGGAAATGAAAGTTGAACATACAAAGTGAAAGAAGCTTGATGTCAATATATACTCATGATTATTTCCAAAGGATAAAAATACAAGTCTTCAAGGAAATGAACCACAGTCCTCAGAATTCCCCCCCCCTCCTTTGAATATTACATATATGAGATTAAATAATCTTTACAGATTATTTTCAAGATCCTCAAAAGATGGATCCGATAACCTCTTTTCTTATCTAAAATTCGAAATTGTGAGGTAGCTGGAAAGGATAGAAATTTCTGGAAAAATGTTGTTTCAAGATTCACCTATATCCTCCCAATAACAATAGATCTTGGTAAACTGAGAGGTTTTATTGAAGAGAAGTCCGTTCTTATGAAATAGTATTCCAACTCATCAAAATCTATCCTTAAAGACAATGACTAAAACAGGAAAAACAAAGTATTTAATTTCTGGAAATATGGTGCTCAAATATTGACCTATATTTCACAAATCACAATAGATATTGGAAAAATGAGAGAGGTTATTGAATAGAAACCCATTATTATGAAAAACCACCTTTGGTTTTGAAAAATACTCTTCTAGATGAACAAACTCTGTCTCCCAACAAGGTGACTAAAACATGAAAATCCAGATTTCTAAATCTAGTCATATTCCTACATTTTAGGATTTGATCTCTAGAATATTTCTATTGATCAAATGAAGTGCCACATGCACTCATGGATGATATTTGATAATATATATGATTATTCATCATCATATGCTCCTTAATAAACTCAACCAAGTCAAATTTGACCTTTTGACCAAAATAATACATTTTGGAATTTTTTTGAAAATGATGCCTCATCTTGTGGGGAAATTTTGACTTCCTTCCCAAGATCTAAATGAATATATGAAAGTACAATTGGAAATATTAGGATGTCTAGTTGTTAATCGACTATTTGAGCGTGTAAAACAGACTCTCGATGACTCATAAAATTGATTTTTCCCAAGGTAGTTTATCAACTGAAAAACCTGCACTTTCACCGGCTCACTACATTGTGAAAACAATCATTTAGCCGATGAAAAGGGAGACTTTCACCAGATTACTACACTGTGAAAAAGTCATCTAGTCGGTGAAAGCTAAAATTTTATTTTTGGTATATTTTGAGATGCCACATCATTTTTTCAATGGAAAATAAGATTTAAAGCCAATCTTATATACTTTAAAACATAAAGATTTATAAATAAATATTTAGCTTATTATCATCTTATGATATGATATCAAAATAAATTGCTAGGCATTTTTTATTGCTAACACGTCGATTGCACGCTATGTACATATGACGTCTGAGCAGGGGGAGTAGTTGAACTAGGAGTTGGGCTGACCACTGTCTGATGTATCGACAATTGTTGCAATTGGTTTGACAATGGATTAGTGGGCTTTGCTTGTGCTGAAACAACAATGTCGTCAGCATGTGGTCCAGACTTGTGTCTGGTGTTATCAAGAATAGACTGTGGCGCATCTGGAAAAACTTCATAAAGAAAACCAGACTGAGAGTAAATCAACTCTAGCTGTTGAGATCTCATTATCTCTTCTTCCTCCGAAAAGACCCCCAACGTTGCTATGTCCTTGGATAGTTGGGGTACCAAAGACTTAAGGAACCATTCCAGCAGGAATGCTAGTGGAACTGGTAGTTTAATCAAACTCTTCCAGTGCCACCATTCTCGGATGTGATTAGAGATATGGTCAGCCTTTGTTTGCTCAAAGTTGGCCAACAATTCTGTGCCAGCATCGTATATCACAGGTAATTGAAAATGGTTTAAGAAAACAATTGCCAATTCGCCAAAAGTAGAGTATCTTGAGAGGTCGAGCTTGATGTACCAGTTCGCGGAACTCTCGATAAGAGTGTGTTGAAACAGATGCAACTGGATGAATTTTTCCCTCAAAGAGTTGGATGAGCACCATAGGTGAAATGTGGTCACATGATCACTTGGATCTTGATGCAGAAAAAAAAAATCTGCATTGGGACCACATTTGTCTGCCTCGAGACCACATTTTATTTAGGTGGTTTTTTGTCACATGGTTTCTGTTATCACTCCAAGAAACTCCTTAGGGTTGTAGTCTAATAATGCTTGGTAACTTAAGAAATTTGATAATCAAAGTGTTTGGAACAATGGGATAACTGGGAAGGCTTTATAAAAGGACAACTTGTTATGCATCTAAATAAACCAGTGCTTTTAGAGACCAAATATCATTTACAGTAATGAAATAAGGTGTGAAGAATACTATTCAAGATAACCAGGTACACAGACATGTAGGGTCATACAAGATAGAAGAGAATCATTTAATTCACATTCATGAGCTACACAAGAAGATGACAGTTCTCAATAACTAAGCTAAGCTGAATCAAATTACAAAGTGGTGAACATATGAACAATACTGACATTGGTAACAAAAGAGGACTGTGATTCATATAACATAAAAGAGTCAAAGTACATAGCCAAAACGTATCCAGGATTGAACCCCGAATTAATCTTATGTTTGTAGCTTTATAACTTTACATCACAGTGTCTAGATCCTGAATTAATGGATCTAATTTTCTAAATACAGGAAGTAAAACAATATTTACAATAAAATAGGAAAAGACCCTCAAGATGAGGTCAATCCATATCTGATGATATTTAAGAGTAGTAGAGTGCTGATGAAGTTCAGTTTATCCTCCCAAGGCTATTTGATTTGGTCCTCCAAGGATAAAATTTGAATTTGGTGAAGTGTGAAAAAACTCTGATTTTCTACCTTTGAAAAGGTACCAAAAATGATTGAAACACCTCTTCTTTCCCTTATCCATCAAAAATAGCCATTGGATCGGACTTGATAATTCAACAAATGTCCATTAGAAGAGGTTTCAAACTATTCAAACTCAAAAAATCCCAATCTGGGCAAAATTCGGTCACTCTGGCAGTGACAGGCTTTCACCATCTAATTTACCCAAAGTCCACTCCTTATCCAGTGAAAAGTAGATCTTTCACCAGCCAACTAGCAAAGTTCAAGACGAGTTAGCTGGTGAAAGCGTAGATTTTTTTAAAATAAAATTTCTCAGCCATGGAGAGTCTGTTTTACATGCTTGAATAGTTAATCGACATCTAGAAATCCTAAGATTTCCAATGGTGCTTTCAAATCTTCATTTGGAGCTCAGGAAGGTAGTCAAAAGTTCCCTGCAATATTAGGCATCATTCTCCAAAAAATTGCCAGTGCGCTTTTGATTGCTAACGTTGGCTCCAACTGGGATGGAGACCTCCCTGCAAGGTTTCCAAGAACCTGGCAGACCTTGTGCCTTTAGTATTGGGCATGGAGTTATTCAGCCTTTACAATTATCATCTGGCTTTAGAAATTCCATGTCGACTATTATAGAAATAGTACACTCATCAGGTGGATGACAAAGTACTCTAAAAGCTTGTAATAGCTTTACGTTGTTCCTGAGATTTATCTTTTCAATCAGCTCCAACAGATTGTTTGTGCCCTGTAGCTGTAGCTATGACTACTTCATCAACAATAAACTTTAAATTTCCAACCTTTTTGTTTTTACCATCATAAAACTTGGCAAATACTTCTGCGATTTCACTCCTAGAAGCTACAACCCTTATCCCCTCAGGCCTCTATCATTAATATTACAGAAGTTCTATCTTAAATAACAAAATGTCACCAATAGATTATCCCTATCTACTAGGAAAGAAATATTAAAAATAATGCAAAAAAAAATATGAGACAGCTAAAATATTTTGAGCCCTGTGTCTCCATCAAATCTTTCATTTACAACTAACTTCATTTCCTCCTGAAATTTGCCGAGTCTTCTACCTGAAAATGTCTTCCTGAAAATCTGGAATATCTTATGATATCTCCAATCTGATAGCAGGTGTCTTTGAAGGATGGAAATTGATTGTTTCTATTGATGCTCTGCCACCTGTCTTCTTATCTTCGACTATATTCAATCATTTTAATTGCCATTGATTATGTGCCTGAAAATTTGGGATATATACTTGATTATTCCCAGATCTTATGTCTTCAAGTCTGGAAGAGATTGACTTAAATTTCCTAAGCTGCTAAGTGACCTGCTACAACACTCTGATTCGACTGATGACGATTTATCATCATAACCAGCAACCAAAAGTGAAATTTCAAAGGGTCTTACTCCATCGGATTGGGTAAATTCATGCATCATATTTTCTATCTCCCCTATGATTTGTGTAATGGGAATTGGTTTTTTGCGTAACATACAATATTGTTGTACTTGCTTTGTTTCCAAGGGATATTTGACCATATCTGACCACCATTCGAGCATAATCAATCTAAAATGCTTCATATTTAAACCTTTCTTCAAGTTTCGGATAGATTTTTCCTCCTGCGTTCTGCCACTGGTTTTGACTCTCTACCCCTGTCATCCACTGTTTAGTTTCTGTGTTTTATCACAACATTGGAGTTCATCTTGCTTCAATCTTATCCAAACAATCTCGAGCAATCACAAGATGATCTCTAACAAAACAACCTTCTACTGTGATGTGCTTCCATGTCTGATTTTTGTCGATGGCTTATACACTACCCTGCGTGAATGAGTCTTGGATCTCGAGCTGTGTGGACGTTACCTCAACACCTGCCATTTCACTATGAGGGTCTAAACTCGAATGTTAACCTTTACTTGACACCGTAACCCTTATGTAACAATAGGCACTGGAGATTATTTAATAATCTATTGATGCCTTCTCTGTATGCTATAGTCCTTCTCATATAGATGCGCTAAATAGGATTTCTCTCTCATGATCTCCTTGGGACACCTCGACATTTGGAAGCATTCAATACATAACCCAGACACCTCAAAAAACCTTCATTTGATGGATGACTTTAACATTTGTTTGATACTCTGCCTTCTATTCCTTTGACATCTTGTAGGCTCGTTCCTCCATATGACTTGATGCCCAACTGTGATACATTTGTATTATTGACATATAAAACATAAGGATGCCCTTTCTCCTAGTATCTTGATCTTATGCTTCTGTGCTCTCCACATTACAAAACATATTCAACACCCATGCACCGAGATTATGTCTCTCAGGTTTGACAACAATCTATCTTTAGACGTGCCTGCATATTAGTGAAATGATGTTGACAACTACCATATATACAACTTTACACTCACATGGAACTCAGACTCATTTATGGAAGCTTGGTGAGATCTATTAGTCATTGAATTTGATTATCTTTGACTTGTGCATTTCTTCCTGATCAACACATGAATTACATCCCTCATGCAACAAATGATCATTCCATAAACATTCATATGTGCCAATATTTTGATAATTAAATCGATATGTTGTGGAAACTTTATCCTCATGAGCTTTGATACTTGACAATAAGCTTTGATTTGATTATATGACTAACCCATGTATGTTCTATAACTGTGCAGGTCACATGAAGCTAGAGCAATGTGGAGCTCGAGCTTATCCTTAAAGCTCAAATTCTAAAAGCACATAGAAAACCTTTTACCTTGCTGACATTTTTGACCTCAGAAATGAAGTTCTGCATTAATAGGCCTCTAAAATCAATGACTTTTAGAAAAAAATTTAATAAGAACATCTATGTGCCAACATAGGCTCCTTCTGGGAATGGCACGCTCCCTATGAGCTACCAAGAACAAGCACATATGTGTCTTAACCTGAAAAACCCTGCAACCTGCTCAACAATCATCCACAATTTTTCTGTGTCTAGTCCATTGGGATATGGAGTCTCAAATGCTTCACTGGATCTCTGCAATCTGTCGACAAATTTTCAACTATAAACCTACTAGTAATTCCTTTCATTCATTGGGTTATGAAGTCTGAAAATCTGATTTCAAAACTTGATTCAAATCCTGCAACTCTGCTCTTCATTTGCAGCCAAACAACCCCTGTCAATAATGCTTTATATCTATTGGGCATGAAGTCTTTATTTCAATACTAAAACCAAATACTAAATGCAAACCTCACACGTACAAACTTGAAATGCTCAACCATGAGCTTATTCATCTAGGATACCCTACTCTAACTGCTACAAATAATTGTTTCAGGTATATACAAATTTCCAAAAATATATTTCAAGCAGTAAATTGTTTGACCTGTCTACATGTATGCAACAAACAATATAAAAGGATATCAAAATGTACCACAAGAGAACCACAACTAGCTCATGTTCACTGCTGCAAACCATGATGCCAAAATTTGTAAAATATGGCATGATTGAGAATAGTGAATCCATCCATATAGCAATTGGATCATAAAATTCATGTATGACCATACCTTGTTGTTTAAATTCAAAGGCCTGCTTTTCCTCATCTCTGATCTTATGAAATGGCTGATCATGATTGTCATTTCCAAATGTTGTAAACTCATGTATTGACTGATCAACAACTGATTCCAAATAATTAGCAACAGGGTCATAAAGGTCATAAAGAAAAACCTCTTTGAATTGATATTCCATCTTACTGTGTTGCAGTTGTTGATTTCTTTCACTGATCTCAATGCTGAATGTAAATTGTTCTTCTTCTGTCGAAAGAGAATGCAAACTCAATTGTTGATCTGAACTTTTCTGCTCTTCACCTTCCTCCTCATAACAGTTGAAATCTGCTTGGGTTTGCAAATCAGTAAACTGAGGGATGCTTTTAGAATTTACTGTAGATCTGAAACCTTCATCTACTGGTCTGTCAATCTGCTCATTATTATCTAAGATCTCAAAAGAAATGACCTGGTCTTTATGCGAATTAGAAATAATAGGTACATATGATATGATGTCAAAAGTATCTACAAATTTGATATCAAAATGGAGGTCATCTAGAGTCTTTGGATATTTATGAAAAGTATCTTCTTTATCATCAAGAACCTTCACATCAAAAACTGAAACAGAGGGTGCATAAGAAGAAAAATAATCTTCTTGATGTTCCTTATGACTGGTGTTATTTTCCTCCATCTGCAAAACTGAAAATTGAGGATTGCTTACACCGGTTTGAAGTTTTTTTTGAGTAATACACATTTGATTCATATGATTTGTACTTGAAATAATTAGATATTTAGATGTACAATAATCAGATGAAGATGAAGCAGGAGAACTCTCAACCTCATCGTACAATATATATTCTTCACAACAATGTTCAAGAAGAAATTCCTGAGAGAAAAATCTTTCACATCGATGATGAAAAGCTGTATGAAATTCTTTTAAAGAAGATATACTAAAAGAAGGCAAGGATTTATACCATTCGCGAGCATCACCTTCCAACGAATACATAAACATCTTCATGAGCACATCTTCATCGTGAATATTTAGCTGAACCATGCATTGATGAAATCTGATGAGATGATCTGAAGGATTGTCTTCT